>PVKP010030238.1:0-28135 GCA_004027715.1 Plecturocebus donacophilus
CCCGGAGGTGCAGCACTTTGGATCCGAGTCATTGCAGCCTTCAGGATGAATACTAGCCCTGTTCTCAGAAGGTTCCCAAAGGCCGTCTCAGACCTCCTGATCAGAGGGGAAGGCTTGGGGAGTGAAAGGGGTAGCCTGAAGCTGCACGAGTCACAGACAAAGAGCTTTTCCCGGTTTCCGTCTTACTTTAAGTTTCTGTTTTGAAAGTTTACCCTATAACATCATTCACCTTTAGGATCAAAGGAAAACAGGGCTTAGTCAGGGTTTAGCTAGAGGTTCCACCGGGGTCCTCCACAACATGCCCCGTGATGTACTGCAAAGAGCCCTGGTTAGGGCCGGAAGAACTCAACTTATGTCCCAGCTCTGTTCCCCACTTATTGAACTGGTCCCCTCTGAACCTCAGTTTCCTCCTCTGTAAACCAGAGCTAATGATACTCACCTTCTAGGCACACGGTACCTTTGCTTCAGTACCCAACAAGTTCCTCATCTCCATCTGACACCACCCCAGCCTGGATTTCACTGTCCATATCATTATTAGCATTTTGGTTAATGCCATTCAGCAATTCTCTAGGAAGTTTCAAACTTTCCCACATTTTCCTATCTTCCTCTGAGCCCTCCAAACTGTTCCAACCTCTGCCCATTATCCAGTTCCAAAGTTGCTTCCACATTTTTAGGTATCTTTTCAGCAGTGCCCCATTCTATTAGTACCAAAATCTGTATTTGTTCATTTTCACGGTGCTGATTAAGGCATACTCAAGACTGATCAATTTATAAGAGTTTTAATTGGACCAATTTTCCAAGCCTTGGGATGTGTGTGTGTGTGTGTGTGTTCAGGGGAAATTCCAAGAGGATGAAGCAATTCTGTATGGCTGGGGAAGCCTCACAATCATGGCAGAAGGCAAGGAGCAGCAAGTCACGTCTTAAGTGGATGGCGGCAGGGAAAATGAGAGAGCTTGTGCAGGGGAATGCTGCTTTTTAAAACTCTCAGATCTTGTGAGACTTATTCACTATCATGCGAACAGCATGGGAAGTACTTGCCCCTATGTTCAACTACCTTCCACCAAGTCCCTCCCACAACATGTGGGAATTCAAGATGAGATTTGGGTGTGGACACAGCCAAACCGTATCAAATGGGAACCATAACAGCATAGGTTTGTTACGGAAATTAATTTAGAGAATAGTCATAAAGAATAAGAATAGCACTTGGACTGTAGTAATCTCCCCCAAAATGATAGTGATTTTTATTTATCACGTCTTCTGTCTGAGCCTCAAAGCTTCTTGCCTATAACCTTCTTATATACCTTAGACCTTTCTGTTTATGTGCCCTGGGCAGGGACATGAAAAGTGACTTACCTGATGAAATTGCCCATTGCTCTGGGCACATAAGACAGGAAACACTAAATAATACATATTACATATAATGACTGTATAACATCACCCCTTTTATTTATTTTTATTGTCTTATTTAAAAATACCAGTCATAAAGCCAATTAGATATAAAATGTACTTCCTATTGCTTTTAGATGAGAACGAAAACCTATATAGCCCATGGTACCCTCAGAACTCTCACATGTAAGTTTTAGTGGGGAAAATGAGGTACTTTCAGAGCTATCCACAAGGGGGTAGACTGATTTCATTTCTTCTGGGAGGTATCCATGGGGTCATCATTAATAATCATTTAAAACTGATATTTTTCATTTTGGGCTACTGTTTCCTTCAAAGAAATAAAATTTCCCTATGCAAGCAAGATGGCACTTTTTTAGGCTGACAACTTACAGATGACCCTTGGTTTAAAAATGCATTGCAAAATCATGTACACACATTTTCCCTGCAATCAATCATGGATGAATCTAACAAATGCCACATTCAGAATGTAAGAACACTGCGGTCTTTCCACTAGAAAGTCAAGCAAATGATTTAAATTCCCAGGGATGGAAAAAAAGAAAAAAATCTTTTCTCAACATCAAACAAAACATTCTCTCTTTGAAAATGTAAATCCCTTAAACATATTCAAGAATTTTAACAAGCATCCCAGAAAACTATCCTATTACTCTTTGAAGCCCTTAAAGAGGTTTCTTAAAATAGTCACATGCTACTCAGGGTGGGGAGAGGGCCTAACTGACGATGGGAGTTGAAGGTCTGCAGTAGGGCCCCATGTACCTCCTTCCAGAAAGGAAGAGCAGCCCTAGAGAATCACTGGGCACATGGAAGGGGCATGGGGAAATCTTCTAAAAAGAGTAAGGTACAGGACCCATTTCCCATCTGTTTTGCATCTGGGGTTAGCAATAGGACACAGAGCTCTTAACTACAGGAAGAGCCTCAAAGAAGATGTTAAAAACAGAGAGTTGTGGAGAATGTAGAGCTCTCATCTGCTTTAACTCCTCTATCCAAGCCTTGGGGTGTGTGTGTGTGTGTGTGTGTGTGTGTGTGTACGTGTGTCTGTTCAGGGGAAATTCCAAGAGGATGAAACCGAGATAACAGGCAAGTCAGAGATAGAAAGTGGCCTGAGCTGATAACCAAATGCTAGTTTCGGTTCAAGGAAGTGGATCTTCATCTGACATCAGAAAAACAGAAGAATCAAGAAGGCACCAGCAATTTCACTCGAATAAGTTTTTCCTAAGGAAATACTTGAGTATGTTTTCAGAGACATGATTTTAAGATATTTATCACAGTTTGTCTATAACAGGAAAAAGTAAATACACAAACAAGAAATTTTAAAAAGAGACACTGTTAAGTATGCAACAATGAGGGATTAGTCATAAATGATGCTGTATCCACACAAGAGAATAGCTTGAAACAATTTAAAATTACAGCACAGAAATGTGTTTATCGCCACGGAAAGAGTCATCATATTCACTTATATTGTTAGGTGAAAGGTGATTCTAAAACAGTCTATATAGGTTGTATACATTGTGATAGACTTACAGATGTGTTTAGTTCATTTTTGCTATTTTTAAATGTTCAACCTATTAAGAATACAAAATGCATGCTAGCTATAGAAAGCCACATTCTTTTAAAAGACAGAACACAAAATTCCTATCAAAATCAGAGCAAATTATTTTGTAGATATAGGCAAGATTATTCTAAAATTTGGAAAAGCAAAAAAACAAGAAACTGGAATTGCTAAAATAAGATGGGAAAAATCACTCTCCTCATTTCAAGACTTACTTTTATAGCTACAGCAATCAAGACTTGTATTGGCAGAGAGACACACAATAGATCAATGAAACAGAAGGGGGAACCCCAAAATGGGGCTCACACAAATATGTCCAACTGACTTTTGCCAAAAGTGCAAACACAGATCAATAGAGAGAAGATATTTTCAATAAATGATGTTGGAACAATTGAAAATATATGAATAAAAAAACCCTTGACCCAAATCTCATTCTTTATATGTAGATTAACTAAAAATGGCTCATAAACCTAAATGTAAAATGAAATACTATAAAACTTTTAGAAAAAAATAGGAGAAAATCTTTAGGAACTAGGCTAGACAGAGTTTTTCAACTTGACCTCAAAAGCACGATCCATAAAAGGAAAAACTGATAAATTGGACTTTATCAAAATTAAAAACTTTTGCTCTGAAAAAGACTTTGCTAGGAGGATTAAAAAGCAAGCCATAGAGCAGGAGAAAATATTTGCAGACCACCTATCTGACAAAAGACTCGAATTTAGACTGTGTGTGTGTATGTGTATGCACATATATTTTAACCGGAATGTTAGGTTTTTTTTACTATCACACATACATATATATGTATCTTTTTTTTGCTATTACACACACATATATATAGCTTATATATAGCCTATATAGTTTATATATAGCCTGTATATATAGCCTATATAAGCTTATATATAGCCTATTACACATACATAAGCTATATAGGCTATATATGTGTATGTAATAGTTAAAAAAAATCCAATCAAAAAATATACAAAAGACAAGAAGAGACATCTCTCCAAAGAAGATATACAGATGACAAATGCACACATGAAAAGATGTGCGACATCTTTAGCCATTGGGGAAATGCAAATTAAAATTACAAAGAGATGATCACTATACACCTGTCTGAAAGGCTAAAATTAAAAATAGTGACACCAAATGCTGTCAAGGATCTATAGAAACTGGATCACTCATACATTGCTGGTGAAAATATAAAATATAAAATAAATATAGAAACTGGATCACTCATACATTGCTGGAAAACAGTTTCTCATAAAAACCAAACACGCAACTACCAGAGAACCCAGCAATTGCACTTCTGGGCATTTATTCTAGAGAAATGAAGACATTCACACCAAAATCTGTACATCAATATTTACAGCAACTTTATTCATAATAGCCAAAAACTGGAGGTAACCCAGATGTCCTTCAGTGAGTGAAAGGCTAAACTGACTGTGGTACATGTGCACCAAGGAGTACTACTGAGTAGTAAAAAGGAATGCACCATTGACACGTGCAACAACCTGGATGGAGCTCCAGAGCATTACAACTGCATGTGAACCTACAATGATCTCAAAAGCTTAATTAAAATAAAAAGGACGCAGCATGAGACTGTCCCCAGAAAACTGGCAGACATGGCCCTGCTGCTACACTTCCGGGGCCTCATCAGAGGCCTCCAATTCAACAGAGGACCCAGATGGGGTGAGGCAGTCATCATGAATTGTTTACTTCAGATAGCACCTGAGTAAGTAAGTCAGGGCCATGCAGTGGTGTTGGCGGGGAGTCCCCAAATAGCTCATCAGTCCTCTCTGAGCCCTTGAGGGCACTCCCTCCCTTACTTTGTCAGTAGCCGTCAAGGCATGGGGATGGGAAGAGGGGAGCCTGAACTGCATACAGGAGCTCTCCTCGAGCCAGCACCCAGTTGCTGGGCAGTGTGCAGTCAGGTGCAGTTGGCCTGGCAGGGCCAGACTCCAGCTGCAGTCTTCAGTGCAGGGCACACCTGGATCACTACCACAACAGTCACACTGTCTCTTCACAGTGAGATCTTCGAGTCAGCCAGTGTGTCCATCAGCAACCAGCCAGTGAGTAGGCATGGCTTGTCAGGGGTGTGTTTAGCTAAGAGCCTTTAGCAAGAGTAGCTTTCTCCAATTAAATAACCACAGAAGGGTTTTTTGCAAACCCTAGCATTCCTCCTAGTAACCAAAAGGTAAACATAACATGATTTGTCACTTTACAAGGTCCAAGAAATGCTATTTTGATCTGTTAACTGACTCTGATGAGGACACAGCTATCTGAGATGTAAATATGCCATCAGATGGAGAGGTCTGAAAGTTTGGAGGGAGCATGGCATTTAGAATAGCTACTGCTTTCCCTAGAGCTACAGTTAACACCTCCCACTGCTGTATGCCAACACAGGAGCCCACGAGGGGAAACAGTAATGACTGTAGAGGCAAAGGAGGAATACAGCCTAAACAGGTAACTTGAGGAAGGAGAGGGAGGCTGTTTGAGTGATGCAGATTAGGAATCCTCTTACTCTAAACAGCACTAATGCTGAACCCAGAATAAAATCTGTCCCTTCAGCCTCCTTTCTGTTCCTGAAACTCGCAGAGCTGTTTCCCACCTTGGGAACTTTGCATGTGCTGTTTTCCCTGCCTGAGTGCTCTGCCGCAAATCTGCAGTTCCTTGGAAGAGCCATCCCTGTTGTAGGCAGTAAAATAATTCCACTTCAAATTTTCCTTTCTTGTTAAAGAATAATAATAATAATAATAAATGTTAGAAATAATATTCTCTTTTAAAGACTAACTTTCTTCAAAGCCCTCTTGCTTTTTGCTAGTGACTCTTTGTTAAGCCCTAGCCTATGTAACTGTTAGCTATAAAGGAATAAGTACACTCTATGCCCTTGTGCTTTAACCAAGATATTTATGTTATTACTTTTCTAAGTCCTTTTGCAAGCAACCTCCTGTCCATTCCTTATTTAGACTTTCTCTGTTTCTTTTTTCTCCATTGCTTTTACCTGTTTAGAGAAGTTTTAAGTTGTTAGCCAATCAAGCTTCAGTTTAGATTGTGAGCTCTGGCTCCAACCAACAGAGATCAGACACAGCAGTAAAGACCACCCCAAATGCATAAAGGATAAATATGTTTTCCTTTGTTTGTTTTACTCTCATAGCAAGATAGCTAACAGGAGCACCCTTTCTGCAGAAAGTAAAATTGCCTTGCTGAGAGATCTTTTGTCTCAGTGCTGATTTTTCTTTGTGGCACCAAGCATCTGTTTCTAACACCTGACCACTCCCCACTCCAGTCACAGTCTCTGCCACACCTCCCAGATTGTCTCCTTCCCATCACTTGTCTTCAGGAAGTATCTTGCTTGTTGACTAGTTTATTAACCCTGTTAAGATAGATGTTTCACAAAGCTAGAAAGCTTATCTGTCTTATTCCCTCAGTTAACCCCATTATCTGACACAGAAAGCTTCAATAAACACTGGTTGAAAGAATGAGTAGCAGAAGCCATCTCTGTTCCTGTAGCAGTCTCTGTTCTTGCCCAGGAGAGTTATGGCCATCTTGAAGGTCCCTCTCAGGATTTTTACTGCTTACAGAAGACTCAAAAGAACAAAATGCCTTTTCATTTTAGGAAATCCCTTTGGCAGGAGCTCCTGTGATAAGCCTGACCAGGCAGGCCACTAGCCAAAGCTGGGCTGGGCCCTGGACTGTGTTCCTCACACACTCAAGTCTGTGCTATTTCTTCACCTCTGTCCAGCACACTGGGCACCAGTCACTGCCTTCTTTCCAGTTTCCTCCCTGGGCTCTCTGGTTATGTGACTGCATCAGCCTGTTCCAAGGACAGAGCTGTTGGCCCGCTGTAAAGCCTCTCCAATTTCAGGTATGATCCATTGAAATCATCTCCCAATGAAGAGGACAGAACCCTGGTCATAGTTCAGGAGACCAAGGTTATAGCCTATCTGGGCCAACGACTCACCCTGTGACCTTAGGCAAGACTTTTCCTGTCTCTGGGCCCCAACTTCTGCCAGACACAGGCCTCTCAGTTCCCATGTCAGCCAGGCACACACTGTCCTCTCCAGAGTTCCTGTGGGGTGGAAGAAGGCTGGCTTTTCTACTCAAAGAGAGATGCACTGTGAGGAAGGCACCTTGGGCCCAGCAGCTGATCTTGGGAGATTAAGACCAAACTCCACCCTGCAGAAAGGCCCTTGCTTAAGGAGCTGGGTGGCACAGGGGCTCACTCATACCTAAGGAAGCTCCAAGGAGGTGTGGGATGGAATGAGGCAGGTAGCCTCTGACATTTAAGAGCCATTAGACTTTGGACAAGGCACTTCACCATCTTGAGCCTCAGTTTCCTTATCTGTAACTGAGGATAATAACAGTGACAACTAATGGGATTAAACAAAATAATGATGCAAAAATAATATTTAGAGTGCCTGGCGCAGGGAAAATGCTCAATAAATGGCAGCTCTTAGAAAGATGATCATGATGATGCTGGTGATGGTGGTGACAAGATGGAGCACAAATTGAATTCCCATTGGAAAAAAACCATTGAAAGGAACGATCTCTGGTTGTGCTGTTGAAAAGACAAAACAGTGTGTGCAAGGGATCTGGACTTGAGCATCCTTAGGAAAAAAAGGACATTTATTTAAATGAGTAGAGAAGAGCTCCAGTCTTGGATCAGCAATGTATCTTTCCCAAGAAACTTTTTAAGACCAGGTATTTCTAGAGCTCAATAACATTGAGAAATTATAGAAATCACCTAGATGTTTGTTTCCCAGCTAATTTTGGCTCTTTCAGGAAATTATGTAATAGTCATCTAGGGGGCTGGTAAGTAAATTCCAGAAGCTCCACTTGATGGAATTGAGTGAGCCATTAAAAATGATGCAAGACTGCAGGGCAAGGGTGAAGATATAAGGGAGAAACAGAATATAAAACTGTGTTATGATTATAGTTGTTTAGAAACATGTCTGCTTACAGTCAGGATCTGGAAAGGAAGATTAAAAACAGTTGATTTGCTTGAGTGATGGGATTAGGAGTGATTAAAGCAGCATTTCTGTTATGGTTTTACAGTGTGGTTTGTGTCTTTTTTTTTGTTAGTGGGAAAAAAGAGGGCTGCAGTTGTCACACTATGGTCTGTGCCCTTTTTAAATAAAAAAGATTTCAGGGGAATGCATGTACCTCAGACATCCCTAGAGCCATCCCCCTCCACATTTTCACATTTTGTGTGTCTGTATGTATGTGTGCGTGTGTGTGTGTGAGAGAGAGAGAGAGAGAGAGAGAGAGAGAGAGACTCTCCCACTTGATATTCTGAACAGCTTCAGCTCCCACTGAATGGGGATTTTTACAAATTTCTAGTAGCTGAAAAAATAGTGAATTCATTAGCCAACGAAAACCCATTGTTGGGCTTTGTCATCAAGGTTATCAATGCATTGGGAAATTAAAGAGGCTTAAGAGCAAATACAGAGTCTGGGGCACCAGACCATGGAATTGAGCTTGCTAGAAGCCTCATGCATCAGGAAGCCTTGAGCCCTCAGGTAGCGGCCCACAGTAAGAAGATACCTAGCCACACAGCCCTCAATAAGAAGATACCTAGCCACACAGCCCTCTCCAAAGAGGGGCAGGGACTCTGCAGTGAGCAAAGCAGTCAGTCATGCAGGAACATCAAGCCATATGGTTTGGCCCTATCTGGGGGTGACCCCCTCATGTGCAGCCAGAGTAGAGGTCTTCATTCCCTCTTGATGGCCTATGGACTCTGCCTGGGAAAAGCTAAATGAGGTGAAAAGCCAGAGCCCATCACAGCTGAGCTGAGGTCAACCTGGCCAGACACCAGGGACAGGGAGGACAAGGCTGGCATTCCAGAGCACCCTGTAAGATCCCCTGACTGCCTGGACAATGATGGAGTCATTGGTGCTGTTGTTTCAAGCATGGGACCTCACTACAGTCCTGACATTGTTCTGAGAGCTTTACATGTTATTCAATTCAACCCTCATAATACTGTAAAGAAAGCACCGTTAGCAATTCCCCTTCACCAGCGAGGAAACAGTGTCTCTGAAGAAATTAGTCACTTGCCTAAGATCCAAGGCCACACATGCTTGCAGATGACAGAATGAGATTCAATTCCACACCATGTTCTTGCCTGTTGACCATAATAAAAAATGTAAATACGTGGCAAGGTGTCTGGAAAGAGAAAGAAAATAAAAATTGCAGGCAAATGCCTTTTGCTACAGACACACACATTCATAGATCCCTCAGCCAGTCAGGTGACACAATCAAACTGCCTAGAAGTTTGCCCAAAGTGCCGCTAATAGTGTAAGAAGCTTGGGGTAGGTAGTATGGTACCTCAGATGGTTGAACCATCAGAGAGACAGACACTCAAACAGCCTGTTAAAGCGCTGCTTTCAGATAGAACAAGCACAAGTACATGTTAGAGATTTCAAAGAAAGAGAAGAGAAGAACGGATTCCTGACCCATGACTGCTCAGCATGTTTCTACATAGATTCAGAAGACATTTCATTTAAAATTTTTTCTGTTCTGGGCCTTCTGAAATTGTTGACAACAATGGCAAAAACCACAGTATACAATTTCACAACAGCGTGGAGTCTAGAGAGCCCTTTAGTCTAAACTCTCAGGGCTGTGGTGGAGCAGCCTTGGGGAAGCAAAGAGGGGCCCCCAGGCCCCACGTACGTGGGCTCAGTGCCCTCTCTGCTGGTGATTTCTGGTTTTCAGCAACATGGTTGTCACCAAAGCACATCTTAAAATAATCAAAGAAGAATTCCAGGGCATCACAACCCCATCCCCCTTGGGCTGTGGCCAGGTTCATCTTCCCAGAGCTCTGGCACCCCCCAGCCACTGAGCAGAGCTGTCAGCAGCCTGCTGTGAACACACAGTTCTTCTTTGCTGCCCTCTCCCTCCCCTTGACCTGCACCCCCTTGAGAAGTCTCCTCCTCCTGCAGGAACTGTCCCCCTCTAGCCCTCTCAGCTCTTACAGTTGCTTCTGGAGAGCAGGAATCTATTTAAATTATGCAGTGCTCAGATCATCTAGCTGGTAGCTTTTACATAGCTTCAACTGTGGAATCCTTTGGAAATCAATCTTGTGTAGGTCCAAAGTGTAATCACACACAAATGGAACAACTCCAGTTAAAAAGTGAATAGGAGGCTGGGTGCGATGGTTCACACCTGTAATCTCAGCACTTTGGGAGGCCAAGGCAGGTAGATCGCTTGAGGTCAGGAGTTCGAGACCAGCCTGGCCAACATGGTGAAATCCTGTCTCTATGGAAAATACAAAAATTAGCCAGGAGTGGGGGTACATTCCTGTAGTTCTAGCTACTCCAGAGGCTGAGGCAGGAGGCTCAGGTTGCAGTGAGCCAAAATTGCACCACTGCACTCCAGCCTGGGCAACAGAGTGAGATCCCACCTCAAAAATAAATAAAAAATGAAGGAATAGGATCTCAGAGCTCTCTAGCCAGGTCTCCCTCTGCTACCTACCCTAAGAGCACCCCATCCTTTAAGCATCGTCTGTGCTCTTGATATACTCAGGAATGCTAGGATTTCACAGGTCAGTGTCAGAGGGAGGGCCAGAATCCAGGGTTACAAGGTCTAGCCAGAGACTTCCACCACATCCACCCCCCTCTACCACAGGGAGAACTCCAAAGTGCCCGCTTCTCCTTTACTTTCACCACCCTGCTCCACTCCCCATTTTTGTTCAGTAGTTCCCAGGCCTGGCTTATGTTCCTCTTTTCCCTTCTTTTTCCACCCTGGAACCTCTGTGCAATGGATTGGAGGAGATGATCATGTGACCAGGATCCACCATGATTTTGCCACAAAAACAGTTGATTTGCTTGAGTGATGGGATTAGGAGTGATTAAAGCAACATTTCTGTATTGGGTGCAAATTCAGCCCACTGCATTACCAACAAAGACCTCAGCATCTGCTCTAGGGTGGACTGGCCCTGGCACAAGGCAGCCTGCAGTGACACTTGCAAGCAGGACACAGATGTGGCATTGGCGATTCCTCACAATCTGCTCATGGGTTGACAGGCAGAGGAGTAGGCAAGGTGTTTTCCGTGAATGCAGGAAGCAGAAAGAGGACCAGGGGGCAGGACCTGCAGGAGACTAGCTTCTTGCCAGAGCTGGCCACCTGTAAATGGACCTGGCTGCCCTGAAGAAGAACAGATAGTGAGCTCCCTAATGCTAGTGACATCTGCCTAAAGCTGGACAGCTACTTATCAGTGATATGCTAGAGGACACACTGTCTCAAGGAGGGTGAGATTAGCCCCAACAGGACAAAATGTCATGCTTGGGGGCTGCAAAAAATCTTAGCTATTATCATGGTTATGCCCTCCAAAGGCCCATAGTACATTAACAGGTATACAGTGTGTTTGTGGTATTATAATTTTATGGAAGGAGTGATTAGGGGAAACATTTCTAAATAGGCTCCTTCAGGAGCTATAAAGAAAAAAGGCTGAGAGACACTGCTATGGAGGGAGGGCTATGCTGGCAGGAGCTTGGGATAAATGGTCTCATAGGCCATCCTTCCTAGTTCAGAGCTTTCCACAGCCCAAATCCTATGTTTGTAACTTAAGACTTCAGACGCACTGCCTTGCCCTTAATTGACCTTTTACATAGTTAGAATCAGGGACTGCCTTTTTATTAGGAAGACTCCTTTTTGGACAAGAGTCCTTTCTTTCCCTGATACGGGCTGACACATGCCTGAAACCTCTTGAAGAGGAAACAAGGCCAGGTATCTACTAAGAGAGGTGGAGAAGAGGCACACTTGTTCAAACTAAGGCACAGGAAATGATCCCCAGTGAGAGCAGAGCATGTCCAGTCCCTCTGAGGAGGTTTATCTACCCCAATCTCTTGGGAAGCCCAAGAGATTCTCAGGGAGCTTAGGTCAGCAATAGGCTCACCCTCTTCTTGAAACCCAGATTGCCATGCACCTGCTGGCCCATATAAATGTGTTGATTAAAAAAACCCAACTTTCTAAGCCAATGCAGCAGCCGCATGCCCAGTGGAGCAGGTGGTGGAGTAGAGCAGTTCTCTCCTAGTTTTCTCAATTGTGCTAAGGGTTGCTTCCCTCCCCTGATGGGGATCCTGCTGGCTGTCCCAGACCAGGAAAACATGAGGTTCACTTTTGCCTGTAGGAAGCAGCCTCCATCTTGAGGAAAGGAGGATGGTTCGGCCAAAATGCTTTGTCAACAGTAAGAATTTTTCACAAGGTAGGAACACACCATCAGGTGAGAAGGGGTCCAAGCTACAGGCATCACAAAGCCTTGAAAAGCAAATGCTTGGAAACTGCACTTCTGGATAACTGGTAGTTATTAGTGCTAGGAATAAAAGAACCAAATCTCACAGGAACCTACTTGTTCCAAGTAAAAGCCAAGAAATACAAAGTGGAGACCTGCAGCCCAGAGAAACAGGATGACATCACAGCACGGGCATGTGAAGCAGATTTTAGCCTCCGAAAGCCACACCTTGGTCAAGACAGGTCTTCAGCTTTATAATACAGGAAACGGCTTTAATGAGGCACTGCTTCCTAGTTGTAGGAACAAGTGGTTCCGAAAGAGAAAAGGCAGTGTTATCCAAGTTGAAGGTTTTCTTTCAGGAGGAATTAGCATAGAGCTGACAGATTAGTAATTTAAGAAATTTGTTTTCTCCTACAAATGGCCTTTGGTATGCCAAGACTCTAGGGCCCAAACATTCCACCCATTTCCTGGGGCTCTGGAGACAGTCCTGCAAAGTGAAGTCACCTCTGGCCAGTCACAGTCTCCCAACCTCCTCCTGGGCAGCAGTCTCCCCAGCAGCTACAAGTGTCTGTAACAGCCCACAAAGGGACAATGGCTCAGGCCATGCTGAGAGAGGGGTGGGGTGGGAAAGGCCACTACAGTCAATAGGAGCCATCCTAAGGCACACCCACTATGTCATCGGGCTTGCTGGGGAGAGCAGGGTCACCCTGACTAGGGCTGGGGCCACTGGGTCAAACGCCAGAAACCTGAACGAAGTCCCCACTCACTTCATCCCCTGCCATAATGACTCACACAGCTCATGCAGAGAAGACACAGAAATGTGCCCATTCTGCACCAGAAACCCCAGCCTAGACAAGGAACGCATGGTAAATATCGAATCAGCAGCCAAATCCGATGTACTGCACCTCTGCTGGTTTTTCCTAAGTGGCCCATTGGCCTCACTATCTCTGCCCCAGTTCAGCCCTCACCTCCTCATGTTTCCCTGCTGCAATAGCCTCCTTGGGGCCTCCAGGCCTCCTGTCTCCTGCCTTTCCAATAGGGCCCCCAAAATGCTCACCTGAACCATGGGACGGATTCTTTCCTCCCCTCCAGGGACTCCCCTTTGCTACAGGGTGAAGCTCAGACTCACCAGTCTGCCCTCAGCATTCTTTCTCCACATCATCGCCCACAGACCCCGGGCCAGAGACCAAGGCACTGAACAGAATGGTCTGTGTGTCACCTTTGCATAGGTCTTCTTACTGCTCTGCACAGGACCATAGGGCTCTTCTACTCACCAGTGTATGACTTTGGGTAAGTACTTGGCCATTTTGTGCCTCCTTTGCTCCATCTGTAGAATGGGATAATAATGGACTTTCTATCTCCCAGGATCGGGCTGGAGGTCAAATGATGTAATGTCTGTAGTGTTTAGAGGAGTGGCTGGAGTAGGAAATGCTCAGTATTAAGTAGCATTAACATTATGAACTTTGTCTACCTGATTTTCGCAGCCAGGGCACCTAAGTCAAAGTGTGGGTCAAGGTGCAGGGGAAGGTGACACACCCTGGACCCCATCCCCTCCAAACTGCCCATGCCCTAAGTGGCCTCACCACTGTTGGCTTCCATTGCAAGCCAGAAACGGTGGATGGAGCTTCCAGCAGGCCCCACACTGAATAAATTGCAGGATATTACTGGAGGATGGGTCAGGACGGTGGAACAGGGCAGGGAGGGCACTGCATGGGAAGAGACATCTGGAGCACGGCTTTTCCAAGGCGAGGGCTGGGGCTGGAGGAATTTGTGGACCAGCAAAGCTCTCATCTGCTTCCGTCTTTACAGTGGATCCCCAGGGAGGCTAGGCGCATTCCTGTGGTCCAGGGTTTCCGTGCTCAGACCTCCCTGCCCTTCCTTTACACTGCCCATCCAACAGCCTCCCTTCTGGGGTGTGCAAACTCCTCAGCCAGTGCACCTCTCTGCACTCTGGCCACACCTAACCAGCTCCAGGTGGATAGCTGGAGCCCAGCGCCCCTGGGGAATGGTGGAGGCGGGGTGGACAGGGGTAGATGGTTCTAACTTCATAAGCCTCACAACCCGGAAACCATTATCAATAAACCCTGCCTTGCATCTCACCCACACTCCTGCTCCAGCCTTTGTGGCTGCTTCCTTTCGCTTTCAGGGGATGAGAAGCAGGTGTTCCCATCTCCTGGAATAGCTCCCTGCATGGTTTCCCACCACAACCAACCCAACGGAGGCTCCTCGAGGGGATGATGTCAGGGGACAAAGGGCCTGCAGCCAGTGCGGGAGGGAGGCTCCCAGTGAGGCTGTGCAACGTACATGGGATTCTCTGCCCTGCCAGAGCAGGAGGGTCATTCCACACAAACTCAAGTCTTGCTTTAGAATTTGAAAGCAGTTTTATGTGGTATGATGGGGGAAGGAGGAACTCTCAAATCTGTCTGCTACAGAGCTCCAAAAAGCCTCCTCACTGTAAGAACTCACTTCAGTTACTTGGAGATGCAAAGTGGGAAGCCTGGGGTTGAAGCATCAATCCTGCCACTTATAAGGCTATACAGAGCCAGTCTTGACATATTTGAGCCTTAGTTTCTTCATGCGCAAAATATATAATGTCCCCTGTCCCGTCTGTTTCGGGGCTTCTACCTTTATTTATTTGTTCAGCTACTAATTAACCAATTTTCCAATGCCGAGCCTCAGCAGGTGTGCTGGGAGACTTCAGAAAGGCCTCTTGTGCCTCCGAGAACTCAGTCTAGCTGCTTTGACAACCACACAAGTTCATAGTCATGAAAAAGTTTTGTAAAAGTAAGAAATACCAAACTACCAGCATCATTACCATGAAATGCCTAGCACTGAAAGCCACTATACTGCTGAAAAGAGTAAAATATACATGAGGTGAGTGCTTCTCTGAATTTAACGTGCATTTGAATCTCCTGAGGATCCTGTTAAAATGCAGGTTGCTATTCAGAAGTTCTGGGCTGGGCCTGAGATTCTGCATTTCCAACAAGCTCTCAGGTGATGGCACTGTTACTGGCCTGGGGAACACATATTGCAGAGCAAGTTCTTAGGTTAATTCTAAGCAATCACTGTTCATTCAACCCAAAATGTAAGTTGGTTTATCAGATCAGCTGATTGCAGAATTTGGCGGAAGGGGAACATACAATGGATAAGTTCGGGTTTGGGGTGCCTGAGACTGGGCAAGTTCTGGCATATAGGGCCTCCCTGAAAGGTGACTATGGAGGATGGTCCATACATGCATAGCTGCTTTGCAGAGTGAGATGCGAGCATTTGAGGGAAATGGATTCTGAAGAAGGGAACAGGTAAACACACTTCATGTGCTCCTCAGTCATGTCTGGAATGCTTTGTGGAATGGCAGGTTGCTCTAAGTGCAAGGGACAGATGTGGTCTGAGCACAAAGCTTGGGTACTTCATTTAGAGTACCCTCTTCTCCCCACAAGCATTCAAAGGGAGGAAGCTGATCTTTTGGTAAGCTTCAGTTGAGACTGTTTACACTGAAAGAATAACCAGGCATAAGCCAGAAATATCCTCATGATGAGGTACATCAACTCATGGAACCTGAGGCAGGGAGCAGAGTCAGTCTCAAGGGAAGCTGGCTGGGGACTGATCTCTTCCTCAGACCCTCTCTCTTGCCTCTTGTGTTTGTTTCTCTCTGTGTATTCTCCAAAGTTTCTACTGTAAGGCTGCAGAAAGGGCCCAAGGAAGTCACTAGAAAGAGGGAGTTAATAAGTATTAGGGTCATAAGTTTGACCTTGAATGACACAGACCACTCAGGGACATACTCCCGCTTTATGATGGGAGGAGAGTTGGAGCACCTGGAAGATTCTGTTCTTCACTTGATGAATTCTTTGCTCCAAAAATAAAGCTCATAAACTTGTTCAACAGCTGGAATTTTCCCTGTGAAGAGAGTACCTCGTCTGGCAGTTGACTTAAGCAGTTATTTGCAGCCTATAATTTTCACAAAAACAGTAGGGTGTGCCTGGCGGGAGATGTTTTCTACAATCCCATGGAAAGAAAACAATGAGAAAACTTTGGAACAAAGGATACTCTGATTCCATTAGAAAATCATCGACAATTCAGGGTCAAGGCCAACAAAGACGTGGGAATTTTTCAAGCAGACTTGCAAGAAGTTGGGAGAACTGTGCTGCAGGAGGACTTAAGAACGCAGCCTGCAGGATCCCTGGGTGGGAGGAGGTGGGAGGGAGCTGCTAGAGGCAGGGAGGCCAGGGAAGAGTTGGGTACAGAAGCCCAGGTGAAGAAGTCCTGAGGCCCATGGAAGCGGCAGCTGTGGCCCTTAGGAAGAGGGATCCGGGTGAGAACCTGCATAGGAAGAGCCAACAGGCCTAGGCAATCAATAAACAGGAGAGAATGAGGGTGCAGGAGACATCAGCAATCACGGGGTGCCAACCCCAGTAACTGAAAAATACAGTCTAGGCACTGAGGAGAGGGCTCAAAAGGATGACAGATTTTAATGTGCTGGGAAGACTTTGGGGTCGGTAGCAACTTGAAAGTAGTCTTCCATTTCTTTATGTACAAGCAGGTCCTATATGTTCCTGGGCCTATGGGATGGGAGAAAGATGAAGTGAATGAAAAGAGCTTTATCTAATGGCCTCAGCACTGAAGCTCTCCTTGCCTCCAAATAACATGAATCTAGCAGATCACATGGCACTCCTGAAAACCCACCAGCATACCCATGAGGCCAAAAGCAACTTGTGAAGCAGCCCCTGGAGAGGCTTGCAATTCTTCTCCCACAGGCGGAGGTTTATATTTGTAGCTACTGATGGGTTCCCCTGTCTTTTTCCTGCTGCTTGTATGCCTTAGACAAGCGCAATAACTTAGAGATGCCTCTTGTTCCTTGGCTGAGCTGCTCTGGAATATGATCGACTGTCTCTTTCAGTGATTCCTGAGCTTCCCAAAGTGCATGTTGCTTGTGTGATGTATTAGTCAAGGTTGCCTAATGTTAGCTAATGCAGCAGAAATATCTCAAATCTCAATGATTTCATGCAGAAGAAGTTTATTTCTCGCTCACAGAAAGTCCACAATGAATACTTCTGGTCAGGCAGCTCTCTTGCACTGCTCTCCACAAATGGGAACTTGGGGATTCAACCTCTTTCTTTTTTGTGCCGCTGCCATCTTGGAGCTTTTCCTATTTTATGGTCAGGCTTCTAAGTGCCATGTAACCATTCAACTTATATTTCAAATCAAAGCTTCCCAAATATATCGTCCAATTTTGGTTTAAAAAATCCACATGGTGGGTTTTCAGGAAAGAACTTAATATTTCCTTACGTAGAAAAAAATTACTTTAAGGAAGAAATAAAACTTGAAACTCGGTGTTGTAAAACTGTCCGCTCTTCTCTCCTGTACAAATGAGGCTGGGTTCTCTGTGTGCATCTGAGCGCCTGGATAAAAGACGTCAGAAAAACCATTTGGGCAGAACCATCTTCCCAGGAATAGTCGTAGGTTGAGGTTCCATTCACTGAGTTTCTTTTCTCTTCCAGACCTTTTCCTATGCACATGACCTATGTTATGTCTAATTTCAAAATACTGCAATGCCTTCACTAATATGCCCATTTGTACAGAAGAGCAAACTGTGCTCCAGAAAGGTCAGGTAACTTGCTCAAAGTCACAAAACTCTTGTAATGTAGCAGTGCTGGGATTTGATCCCAGACAATCTGGCTCCAAGACCCACACTTGTTTCATGACATAAGCCTGCCTTTGTCAGTGATCAAAACAAGAGAGATCAAAACCAGAACCAGCAACAGAGACGGCAGTGGCTTCAGAGGCATCACACCCTTTCATGTGATCCATGGCAAATGGTAAATATTAGTGAGCTGGAGTCATCGCTCCCCTTTGATAATAATTTCTGCTCTAGATTCCCAATGACAGCAATTGAAGCTATAAGTCCCATTTCCTGCATCAGCTGTGAGTACATACAGACTGCAAAGCTGTGTGAAAACCAGTTGCCCTTTGCAGCAGGAGGTAGAGTTACATCAGACTCTCTGCTCACAGCCATCTCTGTGTTTACCAGCCTCAGCCAAGGCAGCAGTGACACACTTGGGGCCTCACAGTGAAAGGGGATTTCCCGCTGGTGTGCCAGAGCCAGCTTTTACCAGCTCATATTGGCCAACTTTGCACATGTCTTCCCAAGTTGGTGCTCAATGTCATCATGTTGTAAGCTTTAAAATGACCATGATGGGAGAATTTACACCATGGGAATTGGTAAATGTTGTCTATCTGAGCCTTTTAAAAAAACCAACGACCTAGATGATAACATTCTTGAGAAACGTGGGGGTAGAGGACAGATGTGCAGTTGAGGAATGATGGAAAATAATAGTAATAAAGCAGTCAACGTGAACCAAGTACTTACAATGTTCCTGGCACTGTGCTGAACTCGTAAGGCATTATCTTATATAACCCATAGGAAGCATATGATGTAGATATAATTATTATCTACATTAAAAAGGAGAATACTAGAGTTCAGAAAGGTTAAGTAACATAGCAGGCCAAGATTCCTACTCAGGATTTCAAACTCCAATAACCCTGCCCTTTAAACATCACACTGTGCTTCTCAGCATAGCAGTGCCTCTGGTATGTGGTCAAGGGCGCCTTGCTTCAAAAGCATCAGAGTTAGCTTACTAAAATGCAGATTCCAGGGCCTTGCCCTTTCTGTGCTGAGTCCGAACCTTTGGGGTGGGATATAAGAATTTAGATTTTTATGAGGCTCTCTGGCTGATTCTGCTCCCTAAAGGTTGCAAGCTAGGACCTGTGGGTTAAGAACTGGTCTTCAGCAGGGCTCTTCCCACAAAATTATTCCCACAGAATTCAATGGGGAATCTGGCCAGAGAGTCCGCCTAGGACTTGGGTGGGGTTGGAGGAACTGGCCCAAAAGCCCATGGCTAGGAAGTCCGGGCCAATGCTGGCTCCTTCCCAGAGGCAGGCCAGTTCTCAGGCTCTGCCACTCAGTGGACAGCAGGACAAGGCAGTGCAGGGAGCTGGTTTGGGCCCAGGGGCTGGATGCCTTGGGAGGGGGCAGGGGTCTTTGTTTTACTGTCATGAAGAGTTGTGGATTGAGATCTCAATTTTCCAACAAATTTTAGTATGTGAACTAAAATCTGTTTTGTATTATTTTCTTCTTCAAATGGAGTTTTCCATATTTTATAATAATAAAATCACCTTGGCAGGACAGTCAAGCAACCTAAAAAAAAAACACTACCAATAAAATGGCATTTTACCAACTTTAAGCAAAGCAAAGATTACATTCTACAAGAAAAGAGAGCCCATCTAGCCATGACAGTGATGAGAGCCAGCCTGGTTCTCAAAAGCAGTGCCTGCCCTGCCCTACTCTGCCCCCTGGGATTCATGGTACTCGCTCGCTCACTCTCTCTCAAGTGTGTTCTTCCACCAGAAGTTATGAAGAATGATTCCGAAGACAGCTGGGCTCTCCCCAAACCAGGCCCAACTCTGGTCTTGACCAGCTCGCAGCAACCATTTCTTCCATTGCCCTTGAACCACTCTTAGCAAGGCACCATGGCAGCAATGTTATAGGCTCAAACCCAGATGTGGTCCAGGGTTGCTCTGGGATGGCTGGGTCATCCCTGCCTGACCAGGGTGGGGCCTGACATTCCACCATTAACACAGAGAATTTGGATGAATGCACCATTGCAGTGACCATGCACATCTCAGACATTTATTGCTTAATGGTAATATATTTAGCAGATCCTTTAACTCAGGGAGAAGACAGAGCACCTGAGGACTCAGGATACATGGGAGAGAGAGAGATGCTGAGAACCTGTAGAAAACACTTGCCGGGAAGTATTTCTGAGCTCTCTGCATGAAAGAAGGGCCCATAGATTTGCTTCAGAATAACTCTTGCAGGGTGAAGTGGGGTATAGAATAGATAAACAAGATTTTCCAGGAGCTGCTCATTGTTAAAGCTGAGTGATGGGTACATGGGTAGGATTTACGCTATTCTATTTTTGCTGATGTTTAAAAGTTTCTATAATAAAAAGTTAGGAAACAAAAAGGGGTTCACAGATAGACTCTATATTCCTATCCCAGATCCCTACTGCCTGCAAGGCTAAAGGGTGCATGCCGCAGTGGCTTAGAGCCAACAGGGAAAGGATTTGCCAGCCCCAGGGACCCAGCTGCCCAGGCCTCTTCCTCCTCGTTCATACTCAGCTCCAGGCACCGAGGCCTCAACTAGCCAACTCATCCATCCATCCACCCATCCATCCATCCCTCAACTCATAAACACATATTTACTGTTCTCCTACCTCATGCCAGGCATGAGAGTCCAGCAATTAGCAAGATAGTCATGCTGCCTAGCTACATGCACTCGCAGACAAGCTGAGGGAAAGAGACAATCAACCCATGAACAAATGAACAACACATAAATGAATACTTGAGATCATTTCAGGCTTACGAGGGGCATAAGGGAATAAAACAGGAGGATAGGAAAGCGAGGGAGGGAGGCTGCTTCTGCTAAGGGGGCCACAAGTGGCCTCTCTGAAGAGTGACAATGGAACAAGGACCTGAGCAAAGAGAGGCAGTGACAGAGTAGCTGGGAAAGTGTTCCAGGCAGAGGGAACAGCAGGTGCAAAGGCCCCGGGGCAGCAGTGTGCATGGTGGGCAGCGGGGGCAGTGGGGTTGGGTCGGGGGGGCGGGGGGGGTGGGAGTCTGGAAAGAACAAGGAGGCCAAAGCAGCCAAAGTGCATCAAGCAGGAGGGAGGAGTAGAAACTGACTCAGGGAGGGGTCTGGGCAGGGCAGATCACCAAGGCAGTTGCAGACTCAGTGGGAGTTTGGATTTTGCTCTGAGTGGAGGGGAAGAAATGCCACAGACACTTTGGCTTTTGGTGAAGAGAGGAGACATTCAGGAGCAAGAGTGGTGGCTGGGGCACCAGATCAGAGACCACGGCAGTTGTGAGACAGGAGGTGAAGACGGCTTGGGCCATGTTGGTGGCAGAGGAGACAGAAGGAGGCTGTCAGACTTGGGATGTGTTTTGGAGGTAGAGGATTTGCTGACAGATTGTATGGAGGGGTAAGGAAAAGACAGCTGGGATGAAGAGAGACGCTGAGTGCTGAGAAGGAAGCACCTGAGGGAGGAGCTACAGGGAGAAAGCAGAGGTGTGGGGATGAGAGATGATGCCAGAGGGGCAGCGGGAGCCAATCCCCACAGGGCCTCTTTTTCAGGCTGCAGAGCTGGCTCATCTGATGGGATCAGGCCCTGGGGACATGCCCTCCTTCAGTAGCCCACAGGTCATGAGTTCAATCTCCAAACACAGGGCCATGCCCAACAGAGGTGAATAAAGGACCCTGGGAGCTCCTCTGGACAGATTCCCACCCCACCCCATTGCTCCTGCAGCACATGAGGGTCCCTGCCGCCCACCCCCGACCCAGCCCTGGCTTCCTCACACCTCACTGGAAGGTTCCCCTCTCAAAGCCCACTCACCCACTCCCTGCACACCCACACCCTCACCTCCTGCATTTTCCGTGTCTTCTTTGTGCTTTCCTCTACCTGGCTCATGCGGTCAACAAGTAGCTGTTCTTAGAATCCTTCATGAACTCTGGTTCTCCCTAGAAGATTTTCCCAATCACTGAAGCCAAGAGAAGCTGCTACCCTCCCCCACCACTCCTGACAGCGTCCTCAGCTCTTCATGACATGTGTCATGGCCCGCCTGTCAAGCAGACTCAGATGGGCAGATGAGACCTGTCTGCACATCAGTGGCTGGAGGGAGGAGACTGTGCCCCTTCCCCCTCGGGTCCTCCCAGGGGGCTCCCTCTTCACACTTCATCCTAGTGGTATCTCCTGAGCACCCAGGCGCCCTTCTCCGTGCTCACACTACATCCAGTACCTGCCACACTGGAGCACTGGTCTCATGCCTCCATAACAACTGGAAGCTTCTTGAGAAAGAATGGCAATGCGTTGATGATGGCTGATAAATATGGAATATTTCTTATGTGCCAGGCCCTGTGCCAAGTGCATCTTATCCTATCAGTCCTTTGAGATGGGTAATATTGTTAACCAGGTTAAAGATGGGGGACCTGAGGTTAAAGTGTCTTACCCAAACACACAGCAGCGACCAGCAGTGTCAGGATTTGATTCGAAGCTTGCCTGAGTACTGAGATCCTGCTCTTGCTGTGTGGTACCTCATATACCCAACTCAAGGGTAGAGAAAATGTAAATTGTTTTTGTAACCCAGGGCCTGGCACAAGTCACCAGGAGTCCTGGAGGCTCATGACAAACATCTCCCTCCTGGCTGCCCAGCCCAGAGTCAGGCGCTGTCTTGGGGAAGTGGTCGGCAGAAAGGCCATGTTTACCCAGGTGCCAGGTGTAATGGGCAGGGTGGGGCAGCCTCAAAGGCTGGGCACCTTCTCACAGAGAAGAGGCTCTCTTTGAAAAGAAAGGGTTAGGCTGATGACCAGAAGGGCAGCCGGGAAGAGACAGCCCAGTTCAAAGAAAGCAGTTACAGGTGACAGACTCTTGAGAACAAAGGTAGGACAGCTGCTATACAAACCAGTCTGTGTTCAGCCAGGCCAGCTTGCCCTCAAGAACATCCTCTGCCACCCTGCCAGCGTGGCCAGAGGGGAGACTTTGCTATGGGGACCAGTCACCCCTCAAGAGCTGGACATCCCTGATGCCCTGGGAAGGCTTAGCTCCATCTCCTGGGAACAAACACCCAGTCCTCATGCTGCAGGTGAATTGCTTCTGAGCGGATGAACTCAGAGAGGAGGAGTAACTTACTCAAACTTACACCGTTTTTAAGATCCAGAGCCCAGATATAACAAACCACAAGGTTGACTCCAGCCAACTATATACAGGTAGTTTTATGTTGTCATCTGTTCTTCCAAGCAAGGTCACCACTTATGTAGTCACTAAATAATGTTAGTGCACGGTCTAGCATGAAATTGAAACCTGCTGGAAACATACCTCATGCTTTCTCATCATCATTGCTGCCATCATTTAATACTTTAGGAATATTTATGATGTGCTAATCACCTTGCATGTATTATTTCATTGCCACCTCACAGTGACTCATGAGACAAATGTTACTATCCCCACTTTATAGATGAGGAAATCAAAGCTCTGAGAAGCTCCGTAGCAGGCCCCAGGCCTCACATGACTAGGTGGCAGAACCAGCCTTCCCATTTATTAGCAGTGACAGCAGCACTGGGACTGCCATGAAGGCAGCTGCTTGCTCTGTGCTGAGCTACAGAGGCCGCAAGGGCTGCTGCTCTCTGTGAGTCAATCTCAAAAATGCAGCCTGATTGGAGCTCTGAATCAAGGGGCCCAGGACCGAGAGAGAGAGACTCTGAGCACAGGCCTGCAGGGAGGACAGGGGTCATGTCAACTGGAGATTTCAGAGCCTAGCAAGCAAGAGTCAGGGCCCAAGAGACAGTGACCAGTCCTTCTGTGTCCCAGGTCATCTTTGCTCAGCCAAGAGATATCCTGGCACCCCTGAAGCCCCATTTAGTCATCCTGACGATACTCACCTGTATCAGAGACTGTCCTCAGCAGTCCTCTCGGCCCCTAACACCTGAATGCAGTCAGAGACACTGCCGGATGTGCACCATCAACCCAGAGCACACACTGCAGTCTGCCTAATGCCAGGAACTACCTAGACATTTGTAGAAGCTTCTAGAAAAGTCAACTGAGAACACAGCTTTATCACTGACCATCACTCAGCACAGGATTTGAATCCTCGTTGTGTCACTTATTAACATGTTATGCTGGGCAAGTTATTTAACCTCACTGTCCCTCAGTTTCCTTGTCTGTAAAATGGAAATAGTATCTACCTCCAAGACTTACTAGACAGATTAAATGAGATCGTGCATGTAAGGCTCTCAACATACTTCCTGGAATACAGTGAATATTAAACGAACAAATAATAAAGATAGTTAATTGTGATCCAATCTGATCCTTACCTCTGTCCCATAAAGTAACTGGCCAAATAGCACTGGTCTGGAAGTCAGAAATCTCAAGTCTAAGTTTAGCCGAAGGACCACACATCTCTGGGCCTCAGCCTTCTCTCCTTTAAGATGGGGATGTTGTCACCATCCCTACTCAATATTCAGCCAAAGTATCTGTGCCGCTGATGCATAACAAAGATCTTTGAAAAGTCTGAAGCCTCAAAGCCCAAGTTAAAGACAGCCCTGGGGTTGGGGCATCTGGTATGACTGAGAAGCCAAACTGGTGAAGAAAACTGCCTTGTTTTTAGTCTGATTTGCCACCAATATGCACATTCAGGGAATTTGCTCTATAGCAAAGAGCCCTCCTCCTTGTCTTGACATTCTCCAGCTAGAGGCTCCTCTCACCCTCTCAGCCTCCTCAGTCCAGAACAGTGCGTGAACCCATCACTGGAAGCTTTGCTTTCTTTGTAACTTCAAGCCAGTTACAAAATGGAATGTGACAGCCAGAACACTAATTGAATGGTCCAAATTGACACAGATATTTGTTGTACCTCAGTGTGGAAACCTTTGCGAGAATGTGAGGCTGCTGTAAACACCAAACACTGAGTCTGGCATTGCGCAGAGAACTGAGAGGGTGCTCATGAGTCCACTGTCCTTTCCCTCAGATCCTAGGGGGCCAGCACGCAGGAAAAGGATGCCGATGGGCCAGGCAGTGGAGACTGAGTGGGCACTGGAGAAGAGGGCAGATGTCTATTCATGCTGTGTGCTGGGCACATAGTGGTAAACGTGACCATTCAGTCCTCACAGAGCCCACCGCCTGGCAGGGCCAGTCACCGAACAAGCCACTGTGTGGTGTCAGTCAGTGCCTCAAAGGAAGAGGCTCTCACAAGAGGACATATGGCATTCCTGGTGAGAGAGTAAGGCAGGAGAATGGCATAGGCTGGAGAGTCAAGGAAGGCTTCCTGGAGGAAGGGATATTTTTGCTGAGAGGTTCACCAGGCAGAGACAGGTGGTGGGGAAAACAGTGTGCAGCAGAATGCCAGGTACATTACCTGAGCTTCTTTTAAAATGCCCACCCTGTTAGAACACAGGAGGGCTAGGTGTGGAAGGAGCTCTTTGCAAACTAAGTAAGTGTATGGTCTTGGTATCTACAACCTCAGAGGGTAAGAAAAGGCAGCTTCTCACCCTTTGTCTGCAAACAATAGGAAGGCCTCATGGGGCTGCCTTGTGGGATTGTCTCTGAGACATTCTTGGCTCAGAGATGGAGGCATGCTGAAGCACCCCTGAGTAGTGATTGAACATTTCAGGTTTGCCTTTGGGGTAATTCCTCTGCAGAAACTAATGTGGAGTTCCCACAGAGTGGCTCCACATTTCAGACTTCTGTCTTTCCCACTTTAGACAAAACAGCACAAGCCTGTGCATCTGCCTCTGCTATTTGCCCGTGGGCCCCTGTCTGTTATTAAATATTACCATCTTGTTCACTGCTCACAGTGAATGGCATTTTCATGGCCATTTCTATAATTATTACATTTCTTGAGGCCTTTTGTTTTCCAGCGCTGATAAGAGTGCAAAGGGGCTGTCAGAGACGATGAATAAGCTCAAGCACAGTCAATCAAAAAGAAGGTGTTTTCCCAAAGAGGGTCCTATGCATGACTCCTTTCTGGCCCTGTGTTAGCCACGAAGGAGGCCAGTTTGGTGTTGAATAGCCTTTCTTAAAGGGCTCCTAGGAGCCCCAGTTTCACACCACGCTAACATGTGTTCTGTGAGAATGGGATCTCAAGGTCAAATCTGTTTGGGAAACACATGATTTAACAATATTGCACAGGCTTCCTGGCTTTGGGACTTCTCAGAGTCTTTTGAGGAGGACACAGCACCAGGCGTGGTCCAGATTCTCAGAACTATAAGAATAAGATGGTCCATCGCTTTTCTAGAGATGTCATGACAAAGTACCACAAACTTTGCCTGTGGCTTAAAACAATAGAAATTTGTTATCTCACAACTGGAAGGCCAGAAATCCAAAATCAAGGGATTGGCAGGGCCATGTTCACTCTGAAGGTCCAGGAAAGAATCCACGCTTGCCTCTTCCCAGCTTCTGTGGACGCTGGCAATCCCCGGCCTTCGTTGGCTTGTAGGCACATCTCTGCCTCTGTCATTACGTGGAGTCTTCCCGTGTCTCTGTGTCTTCACATGGCCTGCTAATAAGGACACTGGCCATTGGATATAGGGCTCACCCTAACCCAGCATGACCTCATCTTAACTTGGTTACATCTCCGAAGACCCACACATTTACAGGTACCAGGCATTGGGATTTGGACGTATCTTTCGGGAGATATTATTGAACTCACTATAGATAAGTTAAAGAGAGAAAAATGAAAAAACAGGAAGCAGTGCACAAGGTGGCTCAGCGTACAGACTTTCTAGCCAAATTCCCACCCCTGAAATTGTTATGATTTCCAGTAGGTTAGTAAATGCAGTATCTCCAGGCTCATCTTTCTCATTTGTATGTAATCATCCTAACGCCTACCTCTTAGGATTGTTGCAAGATTAAAGAGATAAGAATATAAAGCATGGAGCCCAGTGCCTGGGCACACAATAAGGACATTAAGCAAAAGAGTGACATGGTCAGATTAATTTTTTGGAATGAAACAACCACCCTTGTTTCCATGTGGAGGACAGGCTGGCAGGGGCCAGACTGCTTCTGTGTTGATCTTGCTAGGTTCCATCTCAAGGGCACCCAAGGAAACACCCCAGATAGCCCATCCGGCCACATGTGAGGAATGCCCAGATCCGGACCACATGAGGATCTCTTGAAGGAACATGGAGCATGGGCTGTCTATCAGTCTGCCGGCTCAGACACCACCACAGGCCATGGGCTATGCTACCATGAGTTTGGGGGCCTGTCTCCTTCTTTAAAAGTAGGAGGGACAGTCCTTTGTTGTGTTACAGGATGACATTGGGAATGAATGAGAAAATGCACAGCAAAAGCTTTGCAATATGCAATTGAGTGTTCAAGGTGTGTGTATGGGGGTGGGGGCTTATGTTCCTCAAAATATTGCTCCCAAGAGGTCGCCAGTTCCCTCGCTTAGGTAGTCTGGCTAACTTTGGTAATGAGGAGGGTGAGAACAGGGTGTTGAATCTTAGCATGTGACCTAGATGAAGCCATCACCAGCCATGTCACTGAGGTTTCCGTTCCCACTAATCAGAGATGATAAGAGGAAAGCAGGGTTGTACACAGCCTGCGCCAAGTGGACTAGGGCAGGCGGGCTGAGCATCAGTCCCTGGGGTTGTTGACTGGAGGCCTGACAGCTCACACTCTGAGGAAGACTGGTGTGACTCTGTCCATTACCACTGGAACTAGTGGCTGACAATACTCTGGGAGTGGGGAGAGCTGCGAGTCCCCAGTTACTCTGTGCAGACAATAGTGGAGGATAGCCCATTCCAGATCTGTAGCCAGGATGGGGCCCAGCAGAGCTGCCTCTTGATTTCAAGGCAGGAAAGTGAGCTCCCCCAGGTTCCAGGACCCCTGTGATTTATGAGACCCTGTCATACCTCAACTTGCACCAAATCTGCCTTAGAAGCTGGGAGCAGAGGCAGACCTAGCGGGCCTCAGAGCATGTGCACATGTGGCATCCACTGTGTTGTTACTGGTAGGTGCACTCCTGCTAGAGCCCCAGACATGGGGAGCCATGCAGATGCCACATAGGCACCCTGAGCCTAAGGGAACTTCAGAACTCTCTCTCCAACAGAGCGCCTGTGAAGAAAGGAGGGTTCCTGCGTCATTGAGAAGAGTATTTACAACCTGGGCCACAGAATATAAAACCCAAGCCTGGGCCTTAGGGCCGGAGACAGTCAGGGAGGAGCACCAGGAACAGCAAACATGCAGAGGCCACCAGATGTCTGCGCATGAGGGCCTCTCCTGGCGGTGGGCTCTGGAGGCTAGGCACCCTCCTTCATTGCTGTCTTCGGCCACTAGCATAGCATTTGATGTTTAGCAGGCATTCACTCAATATTTAGCAATGACTGGAATTCACATTTTCAGTCCAATACC
>PVKP010030239.1:0-28124 GCA_004027715.1 Plecturocebus donacophilus
GAAAGAAGCACTATATGCAGAAACGAACAACCAGCATCAGTTATCCTAAAAACTTATCAAAAAGTAAAGAATATTACAACAATGAAGAATTTACATCAACTAACGGGCAAACAGCTAGTTAGCCTTAAATAACAGTATTAAATTTACATATATCAATATTAAGCCTAAACTTAAAGGGATTAAATGCCCCAATCAAAACGTACACTTAGACAAACTGAATAAAAAGTTAAAACCCATCGGTACGCTGTATTCAGACCTTTCTTATAGGCAAGGATACACAAAGACTTAACATAAAGGGATGGAGGTAGATCTACCAACCTAATGGAGAGTAAAAAAAACCAAAAAAACAAAAAAACAAAAAGTCCGATTTGAACTCAGACCTTGAACAAGCAAAATTAATAAATATTTACAGAACCTATCACCCCATATCCACAAAACATATATTTTTTTCAATATTATATCATACCTATTCTAAAAGTGACCATATAATAGGAAATAAATCACTTAGTAATTGCATAAGCATTTCATAGATTTAAATGAAATCCTGAGCAATAGAGCAAGATTCTCATTCTCTCTCCCTCTTTCTCTTTCTTTCTTTTTTCTCTTTTATTCTACTTCTTCCTTAAAAAAAAAAACAAAAAACAAAAACAAAAAAAAAAACAGTTTTCTCTAGTTCTGTGAAGAATGTCATTGGTAGTTTAATAAAAATAGGATTGAATCTATTAATCGGTTTCAGCAGTATGGCCACTTTAATAATATTGACTCTTCCTATCCATGTGCATAGAATGTTTTTCTATTGGTTACTGTCATCTCCGATTTCTTTAAGCAGTGATTTTTAGCTCTCCTTATAGAGATCTTTCACATCCCTGGTTAGCTGTATTCCTAGATATTTTATTTTTTGTGTGTGGAAATTAAGAATGGAATTACATTTCTTATTTGGCTCTAGGCTTCACTGTTGTTGATGTATAGGAATACTGGTAATTTTTGTACATTGATTTTGTATCATAATACTTTGCTAAAGTTGTTTATAAGTTTAAGGATCTTTTGGACCAAGACTATGGGATTTTCTAGATATAGAATCATGTCATCTGCAAATACAGATAATTTGACTTCTTCTCTTTTTATTTAGATGGCTTTATTCCTTATCTTGCCATTTTGCTCTGGCCAGAACTTCCAATACTATTATGAATAAAAGTGGTGAGAAAACGCATACTTGGCTTGTGCCAATTTTCAAGAGGAACGCTTTCAGCTTCTGCCCATTCAGTATGATGTTGGCTGTGGTTTTGTCATAAATGACTCTTTTAATTTTGAGGTATGGTCCATCAATACCTAGTCTGTTGAGAGTTTTTAACATGAAAGTGTGTTGTATTTTATTGAAAATCTTTTATGCATCTATTAAGATAAATATGTTTTCTTTGTCTTTAGTTCTGTTTATGTGAAGAATCGCATTTATTGATTTGCAGATGTTGAACCAACCTTGCATCCCAGGCATAAAGCCTACTTAATATGGTGAGTAAACTTTTTGATCTGCTGCTGGATTTTGTTTGCCCATACATGTGATTAAGTGTTAATATCCAAAATATATAAATAATTTAAACAATTAAATAGCAAGAAAATAATTTACCTGATTTTAGAAATTAACAAAGGACTAAATAGTCATTTCTCAAAATATAACAAATCACAAACAGACATTCAAAAAAATGCTAAACATCACTACCTATTAGGGAAATGCAAATTAAAACCACAAGAAGATAGTACCTCACACATATTAAAATAATTATTATCAAAAAGAGCAAAGACAGAATATGTTGGCAAAGATATAAGAAAAGGGACCCCTTGCATACTGTTTGTGAAAATGTAAATTAATACAGTCATTATGAGAAACTGTATGGATATTCTTGAAAATGTAAAAATAGAACTGTCATATGATTCAGCAATATCACCACTGTGTGTGTATATATATATATATATATATATATATATGAAAAACTTAAAAAACTTATGTTGAAAAAATAACTACACTTCATTGTTCATTGCAACATTATTTTCAATAGCCAAGATATGGAATCAAACTACATGTCTATCAATGGATGAAGAGATAAAGAAAATATGGTGTATATATACATATATAGGTATACATATATACATATATACATATATAGGTATATGTATACCTATATATGTATATATACATATCTATATATGTATATACAGTATATTAATGTATATATGCACACACACACACACACACATGCACCACAATGGGATAATATTCAGGCTTTCAAAAGAAGGAAGTCTTGTCATTTGCACAAATTGGATGGAACTGGAAGACATTAAGTTAATTGAAATAAACCAGGAACAAAAATGCAGATACTATATTATCTTACTTAATATTAAAGTATATAAATATATAGTTCATAGAAACATCAAGTAAAATGTTGGTTAATAGAGGCCAAGGATGGTGGCAAGGTTGAGAAGATGTTGGCCAAATTACACAAAATTTTAGTTAAACAGAAGGAATAAGTCAAAAGATCCTATTGTACATCATGATGACTACAGTTAATATATTGTATAATTGAAAGTTGCTGAGAAAGTAGATCTTATGTTCTCACCACAAAAAAAAAACTACATGAGGTAATGCATATGTGAATTGACAGTCATTCCACAATGTTTACATATATCGAAACATCATGTTATGAACACCACTACACTTGGACCATCCTCAAAACATCAGGTTGTATACCTTAATATACAAAACGTTTATTGTCAAATACAAATAAAAATATCAGGCAATCAAAAAGATCTCTGGTTCCCTGGGGTCTAGTATCCTGGATATGCTAACATGGAGAAGGATCTTTGAATAACTGATGTTGATATGATATATTTTTATTCTCAGAGTACCAGCATCATTCATTTGACTTCACTTTTTCTCTTTTTGGTATAATACACATAACTTCCTTCATTTTTTAAATTATTAAAGAATTATTGTCATTAACTTCGAAATTTTTTGGTCTCTACAGGAATACATCATTGAATGTGACTTAAAGCTCTACAAAGAGAATTTTATTTTCTCATGTACAGGAATGTACTATAGGGACACTTTTTATCATATAATTTACATCTAGGAATCTAACTTGTCTATGAAAATGATAGCTAGCATTGGAGAACCTGCTAAATCTTACGTCAAAGGGCAGTGGATCCAAGGAAAGGGAAACTATTAGTCACAATGTTATTTTTTTCCCTCAGAGGGAAGAGGGCCTGTAAGCTGGTCAGAAAGATCGAAAGTAATTTGCAGCCTAAGAAACACAATCTTTTCCTACCTGACATCAAAATCTACTTGAATGATTTTGTTTCCAGTCTTTCTGGTCTTTGGTGTTGAATTGACCCATGGTGTGGCTATGCAGCACAAAAGCAGACACATGCTATATTATATAATCATTTTTAAGCTTATATTTATTATTATTTTTCCCTGTCTAATACTTTTAAGTAAAAAACCTTCTATTAAGTCATATAAGCCTTCATACTTACCAAGCTAACTATTTCTCTTACATTATCTTACCAAATAACAACTTTATATAACTGTAGCGTATGCACACCCACATCAAATGGCATAACTAACTAGTTAGAGGAGTAAGGTAGCACATATTTCTCCCTTTAATATCTGACTGTCAAAAGCATATTTTCCTTTTCCCTCACAATGCCAAGATTTACAATATCATATATTGTGGAAATGATTTTTTGTTATGAATAGAAACAAAGAAAAATTGTTTCCATAGCAACACATCATTCTATATGAAAACAGAATATTATTTTCATCACTATTCAAGTTTTGTCTTATTTTGTAAGTTTGCCTATTGATTTATGAAAGAGAGGTCAGAAGCTGAATGTTGTTTTGAGGGAAGAATAGAGGCAATCAAACAGTTAAAGAAAAAATTGTGTTTTCTCACTGAGTAAGCTATTTAGTGACAGACTTTTGATACAGGCAAATTGTAAAACATGATGTGGTAAAAAGAATTAAGCTATATGTTAAAAGGTTGTCTTGCAAATTTTGCAAGAAAATAAAAGCAAATAGATTTTTGGAATTGGCATATGAAGATGAATGACTATTGATTGATCGTACCATAAATACATGTGCATGAAATGAAGTGTAACACACGATAATATAGGTCAGGTTCAGAAGTTGGAGAGAAAGCGAGAGAGTGGGAAAGTCTGATATTGAAACTATCAATAAAAAAATGTATTCTAAGTGCCTCAAAATTTATGTATCCCAGAGGAATTAATGAAAATAAAGCAAAAATAATTCCCTGATCCAACTGAATCAATTTCCTGAGTAATTTCCATGCTGTACACTCTTGAATTAATCATGTAATTTATTATCTCTCTCTCTCCTCTTTGTGTATGTGTTTGTACTAGAGAGAGAGAGAGAGAGAGAGAGAAAGAAAGAAAGAGACAGAATGAGAGAGAAAGAGTGACATATAAACTGGATTAACTGAATGGGTACCAGACAGTCTTCAGTTTTCTGGACTCTATGGTATTCAGATGAATGTGAAATGGAGCAGTAGGGCAGTAGGCATGCAAATAAAGAACAACTCTTTCTGCTTGGGAAAACCAAGAAAAGTCTCATAGAAAAGGTAACAGTGGAGTTGGTAATTGAAAAATGGGTAGGAATTGCCACACTGCTTCCCACTATTGCTGAATTAATTTACACTCTCGTAAACAATGTATAAGGATTTCTTTGCCTCTGCAACCTCACTACTATCTGTTATTTTTTGACTTTTTAATAATAGCCATTCTGACTGATGTGAGATGGTCTCTCATTGTGGTTTTGATTTGCGTTTCTCTAATGATAAGTGAAGTTGAGCTTTATTTTCATAGGTTTATTAGCCACATGTATGTCTTCTTTTGAAAGGTGTTCACGGAGCTGGAGGCCTTTATCCTTAATAAACTAACTCAGGAACAGAAAATCAATTACAACATGTTCTCACTTATAATTGGGAGCTAAATGATGAGAACACAAAGACAGGAACAACAGACCCTGGGACCTGCGGGAGGGTGCAAGGTTGGAGTAGGAATAGGATCAGAAAAAAATAACTAATGAGTACTAGGCTTAATATTTGGGCAATGAAATAATCTGTATCAAAAAACCCCCATAACATGACACTACCTATATAACAAACTTGAATATGTTTCCTTGAACTTAAAATGAAAGTTAAAAAAAAGAAGGATAAGTAGGAGTTCCTTAGGAAGATGAAAATAATTTCACATCAAAGAAAGTAGTATTAACATTAGAAAGATTGCAATAAAAACAATGATTTGATTTTGAGGAGATATAACCTGCTGCATTTGAAATACACATTTTATCTTTATAGTAAAAAAAGTTTTTCAGATTTGGAAAGTCCAGACAATATTTAGGTCATGACCTCATGAATTAGTTGAACAATCATGTTTTACCACAGCAGCATAAAAGAGAAGGAGGCAAAGAGAAGAGAGGTATGTAAGAGAAATTGGGTGACTGGAGAGAGGACGGACATAAAGATGTCCAGCCAAGAAGCCATCTGACTGACATTGACAGGGAAGCTAGAAAAAATTGGATAATATGGGAGACAGACATTTGACAACTGAAAGGAGCAAGATATTGAGAGAAACTTCTTGTTTTATTACTTTTTTAAAAAAAATTTATTTATTATACTTTCAGTTCTGGGGTACATGTGCAGATCGTGCAGGTTTCTTACATAGGTATACACATGCCATGGTGGTGGTTTGCTGCATCCATCGCCCTGTCATCTACATTAGGTATTTCTCCTAATGCTATCTCTCCCCAATCCCCCACTCCCTGCTATTCCTCCCCTAGCCCCCTACCCTCAAGGCCCCAGTGTGTGATGCTCCCCTCCCTGTGTCCATGTGTTCTCATTGGTCAACACCTACTTACAAGTAAGAACATGCAGTGTTTAGTTTTCTGTTCTTGTGTCAGTTTGCTGAGAATGATGATTTCCAATTTCATCCATGTCCCTGCAAATGAAATGAACTCATTTTTTTTGTGACTGCATAATATTTCACGGTGTATATTTGCCACACTTTCTTTATCCAGTCTATCATTGATGGGCATTTGAGTTGGTTCCAAGTCTTTGCTATTGTGAACAGTGCTGTAATAAACATACATGTGCCTGTGTCTTTATAATAGAATGATATATAATCCTTTGGGTATATACCCAGTAACGGAATTCCTGGATCAAATGGTATTTCTATTTCTAGATCTTTGAGGAATCCCCACACTGTCTTCCACAATGCTTGAATTAATTTACACTCCCACTAAGAGTGTAAAAGCATTTTTATTTCTCCAAGTCCTCTCCATCATCTGTTGTCTCCTGATTTTTTAATGATCGCCATTCTATCTGGCATGAAGTGGTATCTCAATATGGTTTTGATTTGCATTTCTCTGATGACCAGTGATCATGAGCACTTTTTCATATGTTTGTTGGCCATATAAATGTCTTCTTTTGAAAAGTGTCTGTTCATATCCTTTGCCCACCTTTTGATGGGGTTGTTTGTTTTTTTCTTGTAAATTTGTTTTAGTTATTTGTAGCTTCTGGATATTAACCCTTTGTCAGAGGGGAATATTGCAAAAATTTTTGCCCATTCTGTTGGTTGCCAGTTTACTCTGTTGATAGTTTCTTTTGCTGTGCAGAAGCTCTGAAGTTTAATTAGATCCCATGTGTCTATTTTGGCTTTTGCTGTCATTCCTTTTGGTGTTTTAGTCATGAAGTCCTTGCCTATGCCTATGTCTGAGTGGTCTAGGATTTCTTCTAGAGTTTTTATGGCAATAGGTTCTTTGTTTCAATCTTTAATCCATCTGGAGTTAATTTTCATATAAGGTGTAAGGAAGGGGTCCAGTTTCAGCTTTCTGCACATGGCTAGTCAGTTTTTCCAACACCATTTATTACACAAGGAGTCCTTTCCCCATTGCTTGTTTTTGTCAGGTTTGTCAAAGATCAGATGGTTGTAGTTGTGCAGCATTACTTCCAAGGCCTCTCTTTTGTTCCATTGGTCTATATCTTTGTTTTGGTACCAGTATCATGCTGTTTTGATTATTGTAGCCTTATAGTGTAGTTTGAAGTCAGGTAGTGTGATGCCTCCAGCTTTGTTCCTTTTGCTTAGGACTGTCTTGACTATGCAGGCTCTTTTTTGGTTCCATATGAAGTTTAAGGTGGTTTTTTCCAGTTCTACTAAGAAGTTCAAAGGTAGCTTGATGGAGATAGCATCAAATCTACAAATTACTTTGGGCAGTATAGCCATTTTCATGATATTGGTTCTTCCTAACCAAGAGCATGGAATGTTTTTCCATTCCCATTCACAACTGCTACAAAGAGAATAAAATACCTAGGAATACGACTAACAAAGGATGTGAAGGACCTCTTCAAGGAAAACTACAAATCACTGCTCAAGGAAATAACAAAGGAGGATTTTTATAATAAAACTGATAAGAGAAGATGTCTACGGATCCAATAACATAAAGAAACACATTATGTAATAAAGTTATTGAGAAGGCAAAATAGCATGGATCAGGAGTTCATGTGGAAGGAAGCAGCATGCTTTAATAAGAAGAAGGATACTATTATGAGTTGAACGCTACTCCCAACCAACAAATTTATATGTTGATGTCCTAACTCCTAGTACCTCATAATGTGACTTTATCTGTATATAGGGTTTTTACAGAAGTATTCAAGTTCAAATGGGGTCATTACAGTAGGCTCTAATTTGGTATGACTGGTGTCTTACTAAGAAAGGAACTTCAGACACATAGACATGAAGAGAGGAAAAGTGATGTGAGGAGACATAGGGAGAAGATGACTCTCTAGAAGCCAGGGAGAGAGGTCTGAAACCGATTTTTCCCTTAGAGTCCTCAGAAGGAAACAACCTTGCTAACACCCTGATTTTTGACATCTAGCCTCCAAAACATTGAGAAAATAAATTTTTACTGTTGAAGCCACCCAGTTTGCAGTACTTTGCTTAAGACAGCTCTAGAAAAGTAATGCAGACAACTTCTTCACTGAAACAAAATGAGACTACACAATTTTCAGTGGCAGGCAGAAAGATGAAAGAGTTCATAGCTACTGTGGAATAAGATGTCAAATAGTCTGTTAAAAAGAAGGTGTAGAGGGCTAGACAAAAATGGTGACGATTTAAACTAGCTGTTCTAAAGAAGAAGATAGCTGACTAGTGTTATATAAATGTTATTATGGGGCGGTATTGTGAGTATGGTTAGGATGAGCAGCCATGGATTTTTAGTGATGCCTATGTGCATAGTTGTGTTGTTTCCCAACAGTGCTCATAAACCTGGTGGCGAACTGTTTGAGGGTTTGGGGAATGGTATGGAAAGGCAATATAAAGAAAATGGAACATGGAAGAAGGAACGCTAATGAGAAATGTGATATAGTCCGGATAGCAAAGGAACTGAAAACTGAATGTAGCTGATATGTTGAAAGAAAATGGAGAAGTCAAGGAGCTAAAGTTCTTAATGAGATAAGAAAGTGAATGAACTGCTCAGAATATGAAGTTTGGATCATAGCTTAAGATTTCAAAGTTGGAGCAGTTCTGGGCATAGATGGGTGACTGAGAAATGAAAGTTGTGATTGAAGTGAAGACATTATGAAGTGAGGATGATAGATGAGTTCTTCACGTGGACTTTGAAGTTACCAATGATAGTTTTGGTATGTAGGATTAAAAGAAAGACTGATATAGGTGCCCACATTTTCATAAGTGGCTAAAAGATAAGTGAATGCGGATTGCAAGGAAGGGCAAAAGATGATAGTAAGTAATATAGCTGGATGCTACAGGCCTCAAAGGAGAAGAAAATTTCAATCACAGGTGGAGAAACAATTATATTATGTTTCATTTATATTGCAATAAAGGCAGATTATGTCATATATATGTATATGTAGATATAGATAAATATAGATTTCAGTGTTAAATATATATGCATTTCCAAGAAATAAAATTTAATGCCTCACAAAGTTAACAACATGAAAAGAAATACAGATGGTTCCCCACCTATAATGGTTATACATGAGATTTTTGGACTTTGCAATGGTCCTAAAGTCATATGCAGTTAGTAAAATCTGTACTTCTAATTTTGAATTTTGAACTTTTTCCAGGCTTGTTATATACAATATAATATAATGTATCACTTTTGGGATGCTGGAAAGTGGCAGCAAGCTGCATCTTCCAGTCAGCCATGCTAATGTAAGTGCTCTGAGCACTTTTATGGTAGGATAGGCTAAGCTGTGATGTTTGGTAGGTGTATTAAAATGACACATACTTTGACACCCACTTCAAGGTGCACTATGGTTTCAACATGAGTTGGGCATATAATGTGCTCACTCATACTAGCAGCAAAGTGATTTCTCTAGATAACTGGCCTATAGTAAGGAGGTGACCATGATCAGAGAACACGGTGTAATAGTGTAACTTGGCCTAAACTCAGGAATTAGGATTCTTCACAGCAGCATCTCTCCCCAGGCGTCTTGTTTACAGGATGCAGCTTCAAGCTGATTCGTTTCTTTCTTTGTTTCTTTCTCTTTTTTTCTTTCTTCTTTCTTTCTTTCCTTTCTTTCCTCTTTCTTTCTTATTTATTCCTTCTTTCTTCCTTCTTTTCTTTCTTCTTTCTTTCTCTCTTTTCTTCTTTTTCTTTTTCTATCTTTTTCTTTTTTGAGACAGAGTTTTTCTCTTTTCCCAGGTTGAGTGCAGTGGTGCAATATCAGCTCACTGCAGCCTCTGCCCCCTGGGTTCCAGTGATTCTCCTGTCTCAGCCTCTTGGGTAGCTGGGATTACAATTGTACACCACCATGCCCAGCTAATTTTTGTATTTTTTTTTTTAGTAGAGACAGGATTTAGCCATATTGGCCAGGCTGGTCTCAAACTCCTGACCTCAGGTCATCTGCCCGTCTTGGCCTCCCAAAGTGCCGGGATTACAGGCGTGAGCCACCGTGCCCGGCCTCAGGTAGATACTTTCTATTTTTTTGGTACTCACAAAATATTACCATTAAACCAGCATTGTCCAATAAAACACTTTTCAATTATGGCAACTTTCTATGTTTTCACTGTCCAATACTGTAGTTACCGATAAATTTAAATTTGAATTTAAATAACCATATGCTGCTAGTGGCTATTATATTGGAGAACAGAGCTTTAGATCTTGTTAGATAACATAAAAAGCATCATTCATCCTAACAAGTAATTGACCTCCCTCTATGAAGACCTTTCAAGATGACTGTTCTTTAACCAGGTAATATCGTAGGTACAAGGCTTTAACAAAAGAAAATTATTCTATAAGGTGGTAGGAATTTTGACAAACTGACATAGCAGAAACTTTCGGGGATGCAGATTTTTCATGGAAATCAGAAAATTCTACAACATATGCAACAGCCCATTATGCTTGCATGTAAAATAAACTTAGTGGAATAGGTTGCTTTTTAGAGCCTCAGTTCATTGAGAAATCAAGAGTTCTTATCTCCCTAGGGTATAAAAACAACATATTTACATTGGATTCATAGGCTAGAACTCTGCTCCTGGTCATTACACTTGTATTTTTAAAAAGTGTATGTGCTCCGATATCTGAAGTTGGGAATATTAATAAATAATAATCGTTAGAGAAAGGTTAACTTAAGGAGAAAGAGCCCCAATACTCCAATTGGAAATTTAAAACAATTCTCTTTATTGACATCTCAAGTTTCTTTCCCCATTATCCTCACCACTGCTTCAGCAGTACTGTTTACTTTCTAAAACTAATGATTACTGAGAACAGGGGTGAAAGATTCTTGTCCTTATTAGAATCAGATATAATGAAGTATTAGAATATCTGATGTTGGAAATAATTTCTTCCAACACTTTTGAAATGACATCTTTGAAATTCAACTCATTTACTTACTATGGATTGCTGTCTTGTCTCCTGCTATTCTCCAATATGACTTCCTGCAGTTATGCTGTTTAATTATGTGCCTAAGAAATATGCCCTATGCATTTCTTGCTTTTCTTTTTCCTGCTTCTCTCTAAGTATTAATTTTGTTACTTTAAAATTAGATGAATAATGCTAAAATCCCTGCAGATTTGTATCTGTATTTTATATGAAAAAAAAAAAAAAACAACCAACATCTGGCAAATGGTAAATATTAAAAACAATGTTTAAGTACTAGTTATTTTCTCTTTTTCCTTATTTTATCCTCTTAAAAACCTCCATAACAATGTTTGCCATTGATATGATATTGTATTTTATGGGATTTTTTTATGCATGTTTTACATAGCCTCACCAACGTTGCAATCTTCTTAAAATCTAGATAGAGGAGGCAAGTCAGCTTATATTTCTTTATAAATATAATAGTGTCTATTCATAATAGGTGCTTACAAAGTAAAATTTTGTCAGCAGATTTGTAGAGACATATAAGGATATGCTAGTAAAACATACAGTGATCACAGATGCTTAAATGTAACATGACTATGAACGAATTCCTTAACATCCCTGAATCTCCATATCCTCATACATAAGATGAAGATGATAACAATATGTACTTAGAAAGGTTATTGTAGGATGAAGGATAAAACTTAATGGGGACAGAAATTACAAAGGCTCAGGTTCATACCAGATCTATGCTTATGTGCATGCAGTTTGAAAGAGATTTTGACAAATCAAAGATTGTCCAAAAGGGAGTGACTAAGGAGATGAGGTACATAGAGAAGAGAAAACACAAAAACAAGAACATTACATTAATTTTCAAATGTGTAAGAAATTCCTTGAGGAAGGAGAAACATTTGACTCTTATTCTGAAGAGCAAAAACAGGACTATTGGGAGAATTATAACAATAAGGGGTTCAAATCACTTCAATTTAATTTTCCCATATTATGTAGTAGAAGAAGCATTTTAAAAGGGAAATTAAGCACACAAATTTTAGTCTCAACTTTCTAATCACAGAGCTGTGTGATCTTGGACAATTCATTTTATATTTCTGAGCTTTAGTTTCAAATATGCAAGGTAAGTTTATTTTGCTTAACTAAAAGTTCTCAAATTTGAACATTCTAGGGTTTTAATTTACACAAGAGAAAAAAATGTGCCTTCCTTTAAAAGTCAAACTTGAGAGATTCATGTTTTTTGAGAAATCCATGTGAGGCAATTTGATTTTCAAGATTTATGATGATTGTAGACTCAATCAAATTTGAATTATAACTGCAGAAAAATTAGTTTTGTGATTTATTTTTCTCTAATAAATATTTAATGTATAGCTTAATGGTTCATAGTAAGTAAAATATCCAGTAGTATGATTCTTGCATAATGTATTAAACAATAGCTAAGGCAAATACCTGGAAAATATTGAAAATATATGTAACTGTATCCTGTAAAAGTTGTACTTCTTAACAGAGTAGAGGCCTCTATACAAATTTAGAACAAATGGATAGTGTTTGTTTTCCTGATGGGAAATAAAAATGACAAAGACAGAAAACTGCTTCTGAGAATTTTAGTTATACAAAGAAAAACATGATTAAAATCAGTGTGGTTTGTTACAAGTCTGATATATCAAATTTAAATTGCTGCATATTGTGGCCAGGCATGGTGACTCATGCCTGTAATCCTAGTAGTTTGGGAAGTCAAAGAGGAAGGATCACTTGAGTCAAGGAATTCAAGACCAGCTTGGCCAACGTGGCAAAACTCTGTCTCTACTAAAAATACAAAAATTAGCCAGGCAGGATGTTGCATGCCTATAGTCCCAGCTACTTGTACTTGGGAGGCTGAGGCACAAGAATTGTTTGAACCCGAGAGGTGGAGGTTGCAATGAGCTGAGATCAGGACATTGCACTGAAGCCTGGGAGACAGAGAGTCTGTTTCAATAAATAAACAAACAAACAAACAAATAAATAAATAAAGCTGCATGTTATAAAAAGGAAAACAGTAGCTTCAAATTTTGTCACTTTTTTAATAAATGTAAGGGTATGTAGTTCCTAGACTGTCAATAGTCCAAAGCTATAAAGCTATCAAATGAAATACTAAAATTTCATGATGTACTTTCATTAGCAATAGTTTTACTGTGGCAATCTATCATTCAAGAAAATAGAAAATCAGGCTTGTAAGAAGTGTTTATAAAACCTTAAACATTTTTGTCTAATTTTCAGATTGTATGAGACCTCAAAGTAACTTATGGTGTCTTTATAATTCAGGAGAACCATCTTCAAGACAAAACAAAAGTAGAATAACATCATTAAAACAAATATGGCAATATATAATTTTCTATTTGCAAATTAGTTTACCTTATTATAGTTTTATCTTTATACAGACATATATGTATTTTTATCTATATAATAAAAGCTCTATCCAATTGTACAAAGAGAAAATTATCATTGAGAAAAGATAATGTTCAAGGTTACACAGTTTAATGAGTAACTACTGAAGACCTACAATGGGTTAGGTATTCTAGGAAGTACAAAGCAATTAGAAGATATGGTCCTTGCTTTTTAAAAAAACGATAATATTCATGGAGCAGGTCTAAAACACTTAAGTAATACAAGGTAATAAGTGATCAAGGACTCAAATTGTATAATAAAGTCTAGGTGTCATAGAAGTTTGGAAAATGAGCACTAAATTACTCAAAGGAAACTCCACAGAGGAAAAATGTGTTGCTATGATCTGAATGCTGGTGTCTCCCTCAAATCCATATGTTGCAATCTAATACCTAATATGAAAGAATTAATAGATGGAGCTTTTGATAAACGACTGAGTCATAAGGGATCCATATTCATGAATGAGATTAGTGCCCTTATAAAAGAGGATCAAGCACGCCCTCTTGTCACTTCTGTCACGTGGAGACACAGCTAGAAGGCACTTTCCATAAAACAGACAGCAAGTCCTAACCAGACACCAAATTTGTTGGTGCATTGATGTTTGACTTCCCAGCCTCAAGAAACTATAAGCAATAAATTTATGTTGTTTATAAATTATCAAGTTTATGGCATTTTATTATAGCAGAATGGACTAAGGCCATTGTTAATTTGGTGCCTTTAAAAATGGGCACAATTTGTACTATCGAGAAGAAGAGTCAGGACCGATCCTGTTGAAGCAAACGACATTAGAAAATACAACGAAAATAGAAATAAGTGAATTGTTTTAAGGATGAAAGTGATTTTGGCTTTCTCCCTTTCTAGACAAAGGCATTCTATACCACGACATTGACTTAAAAAGGGTCTTTTCTGGTTATTCTTTAGTAGTCTTGTGTACATTTTGGATATTGATATCATAAAATCTTCCAGAAAGTCAAACTTGGATTTCAAAAAGAGAAAAGAAATATAACCATTAGAATCAACAAAAGCATATTGCAGATCATTTAGTTGGCAACTTGAAAATTAGAGTATGAGTACAAAATGTAATTTTATTCCTCCACTCCATTAATGAGAAAACACCTCACTAGTTAGGGTTCTAATATAATTTTTAAAAAATTACTTAATGGGTACAATGCCCATTATTCTGATGATGGATATACTAAAAGCCAAGAGTTCGCTATTATACTATATATACATGTAATAAAATTGCACCTGCACTCCTTAAATTTATACAAACAAAAAATACCAGTCTATTTGTATAGGAATGGATAATGATAGCTAACATTTAAAGAATGCATACTATGTGCTGAGTTCTGTTCTTCTAAATGTGATGTAAAGGTTATCTCATTTAATGCATACAATCTTATAAGTAGATAATATTATTAAGTATATTGTACAATAGTAGAAACAGATTGAGACTGCTTTTCCTTCAGTGACAGAAAACATTTCCTTGTTATAATTTGAACTTGCTTTAATATAATTTCTACCAGCATTAGACTTGGCATATTTACATGAAGCCAATAGACAGAATGCAAAGGATTATTGTATTCTTCCTTCTTTGATTCTAAAAGAAATATCTTGTAAGTGAGCATGTTTCTCACCAAATGAATGCTCAGTTTTCCTTGGGGATAGCTTGAGCTTTACATTCACAACAGACATTATGTGTAAAGTGATTAAATATTATGCAGGGATATTTGATAACTTTTCCATTATTATGTTTTCCTTTTGTTCCTAAGCATTTAATCAATAAGGAATCAGCTACATACATATTTAACAGCTGAATTGCAGCTTTATTAAGAATAAATTATTTTTGTCCATTGCTTTCTTGGAAGTAAGCATAATATAACCAAGATATTTTCCAAAATTTATTTGATTCATGAATTTATTTTTAGGCTAAGCAGTGACTCCATAGGAAATTGTATTTACAATTTTATAAATCAGTGAAGAATAAATTACAAAACAAAATGTAATTTGTTATTGTTATTTTCTTGCTGAAAGTCAAGAGTCCCTTTTCTGAATATGTTTCAAAATTGAATTTCACCAGGGTAAGTTGTTAGTTTAATATTATATAAATATCAAGAAAGCATGAGCTATCTTCAAGGATGCTACCTTTCCAAAAATACATTTATGTGGGTGTTTCTACAAAATCAGATGCAAAGCAGACTGCAAATACACATTCAGGTATATTGCCTGCATGACACCAAATGGCTGTAACTGTCTAATTATTTTTTAGCTAGATATTTGCTGTTACTTAGACAAATTCAAATGTTCTTTGGGGAAAGAAATGAAATTTGTTTGTATCCATTCAGTATCATCTAATTGTCAACTCTTTGACAACTTCATTGAAAACAGCAGAGTTGAATCACAAGAAACCTTCTGTCCACGGCTTATTTTAAAATATTTATGAAAGACATGAAAAAGAAATAGAATCCTGAACAGACCAATACTAAGTAATGAAACTGAATCTATAATTTAGAAATCTCCCAAGGGGGAAAAAAAAAAACTTCCAGGACTCAATAGACTCACAGCTGAATTCTATCAGACATATAATGAAGAACAGGTACCAATCCTACTAAAACTGTTCCAAAATATTAAGGGGGAGGGAATCCTCCCTAACTCATTCTATGAAGCCAGTAACAACCTAATACAAAAGCCAGGCAAGGTCACTTAACAACAAAACTACAGACCAATATCCCTCAAGAACATAGATACAAAAGTTCTCAACAAAGTACTAGAAAACCGAATTGAATAGCACATCAAAAATATAATACACCACAATCAAGTGGAATTTATATATCAGGGATGCAAGGATGGCTCAGCATATGCAAATCAATAAATGTGATTCACCACATAAACAGAATTCAAAACAAACCGTATGGTCATCTCCATAGATGCAGAAAAGCATTTGATACAACTTAGCATTGCTTCATGATAAAAACCCTAAACAAACTAGGCATAGAAGTAACATACCTCAAAATAACAAAAGGCATATATAACAAACCTATAGCCAACATCATACTGAACCTGAGAAAGCTGAAAGCATTCCCTTTAAGAACTGGATTAAGATGAAACAGAGATGTCCACTCCCACTACTCCTATTCAACATAGTACTGGAAATCCTAGCCAGATCAATTACAAAAGAGAAAGAAATAAAAGGCATCCAAATTAGAAACAGGAAGTCAAATTATTTCTATTCACCAGTGACATGGTCTTATACATACAAAATTCTAACCACTCTTTCAAAAGACTCCTATATTTGAGAAATGAGTTCAATAAACTATCAGGTTAGAAAAACAATGTATACAAATAAATGGCATTTCTATACACCAATAAAGACCAAGCTTAGAAAGAATCAAGAGCTCAATTCCATTTATAATAGCTACAGCTTAAAAACTTAGGCATCCGTTTAACTAAGGAGGTAAAATATTTCTACAGAGGAAACTTTAAAACACTGAAGAAATAAATGATAGATGACACAAACAAATGAAAAAACATTCAATGCTCATGAATCGGAAGAATCAATGTCATTAAAATGACCATACTGCCAAAAACAATCTAAGGATTCAATGCAATTTTTTTCAAAATACTGTCAGTTTTCACAGAATTAGAAAACACAATCCTAAAATTCATATGTAACCAAAAAAGAGCCTGAATATCCAAAGGAATCCTAAGCAAAAATAACAAAGCTGGATGCATCACTTTACTTGACTTCAATTTATACTACAAGGCTAGATAACCGGAACAGTATGGTACTGACATAAAAATAGACACATAGCTTAATGCAAAAGAGTAGAGAACCCCAAAAATAAAGCCACATACCTACAGCATACTGTTCTTTGACAAAGTTGACAACAACACACACTGTGGAAAGGACATCCTCTTCAATAAATGGTGCTGGCATAATTGGGTAGCCACATGCAGAAGAATAAAACTAAATCCCTCTTTCTCAATATATATAAAAATTAAATCAAAATGGACAAAAGACTTAAACGTAAGATCTGAAACTAGAAAAATTCTATAAGTAAACCTAAGGAAAGAACTGTTTTGAACATTGGCCTAGGCAAAAAATTTATGACTAAGTCCTCAAGAGCAAATACAACAAAATCAAAAATAGACATGTGGAACTTACTGAAACTAAAGATCCTAAATAAACTTAAAAAATGGAAAGGTCTTTTCATTTTTCAGAGTGAAAAGACAACCTATAGAATAGGAGAAAATATTTGCAAACTCTGCATCCAACAAAAGAATAATATTTAGTATCTTCAAGGAACTCAAGCAACTCAAAAAAAAAAAAACACACACACACACTAAAAAGTGGGCAAGGATATAAACAGACATTTATCAAAAGAAGGCATACAAATGACCAAAAATCATATTAAAAAATCCTTAGCATTACTATTCATACTGTAAATGCAAATTAGAACCACACTGAGATACCATCGCATACCAGTCAGAATGGCTTTATTAAAAAGTCAAAAAAACAACTGGTGTTGGTGAAGATGCAGGGAAATGTAAATTTGTACAAACTCTTTTGAAAACAATATGGAGATTTTCCAAAAGCCAAAAATAGAAATACCATTCAATCCAGCAATTCTACTGCTGGATATCTACCTGAAAGAAAAAAGAAAATAAATAATCATGTCATAAAGGTACCTGCATTTGGATATTTGTCATAACACTATTTACAGTAGCAAAGATACAGGATCAAACTAAGTGTCTATTAATGGATAATTGGGTAAAGAAAGCATATGTGTGTGTGTGTGTGTGTGTGTGCGTGTGTGTGTGTGTGTGTATGCTTGTACCTGAGTAGTACCATGGAATACTACTCAACTGTAAAAAAGAATAAAATTATGTATTTTGCAGTAACATGAATGGAACTGGAAGCCATTAAGTGAAAAAACTCAGAAATATAATGTCAAATATTGCATGTTGTGACGTATAAGCAGGATCTATACAATGTGTGCACAAGAACAATAGAGAGTAAAATAATAGACATTGGAAACTTGGAAAAATAGGAGGGTGGAAGAGAAGTAAGGGATGATAAATTACATAATGAGTACAATATACACCATACAATGATGGTTATACTAAAAGCCCAGACTTCACCACTATACAATATATTCATGTAACAAAATTGCACTTGTGCCTCATAAATGTATATAAAGAAAAAATTTTTAAATCTCCTCAAAGACTTCTTGTATCCAAATATTAATAATGGATATTTCAAGGTGGTAGTACTTTAGAGTGAGTTTGAGTTACTTCTTTGTAATTTCCTGTGATTTTTGAAATTTTTATGATATGAATGTCATATCTGTAGAAGTCTTTATTCCTTACAAACAACACCCATGAACCTAGCAGAAAAGAAAGAATCCTTGGCAATGCCTTCCAAAAGTAATGAAAAGTAAGGCTATGACAGATTCTGGTAATATTTTTTTGCAATCTTCCAAATTGGTGGTAAGCAATTATGAAGCCACTTATATCAATTAAAAAAAATCAAAAATGGGGAAATACAAGTGGACGACAAACAAGTAATTATATACTCAAATTCCCTAATGTAGCATAAATAAAATTAAAATGAAATATCCCTTCACACTTATTGCACTGGCATGAAGTTAGAGTAGAATGCAGACACATTCTTTGTTAAGCAAAGTAACCAAGTTTATTAAATAAAGAAAAGGTATACATATAGGAGAGGACTTACATTCCTTCACTGGCTTATGCTTATATCATTCCCTTCTTTAAACTATCTAATTAATAAATATGTTCTAATCTAATGATTAGTTTGGTTTATTCTATTCTCATAATCTTTACATATACTGATGGTTTCTTTTATTAAATCTCTATGGCTTTGGTTTTAATTTTTAATTTTAATGAAGGCTGATTTAAAGAAGGTGAGAATTAATGATTTTTTATTAATCTACATTCTTACCAACAGTGTACAAGAGTTCCCTTTTCTCCACATCCTCAGCAGGATTTGTTATTGCTTGACATTTGGATATAAGCTACTTTAAGCAGGGTGAGACAATATCTCATTGTAGTTTCGATTTGCATTTCTCTGATAATCATGACGCTAAGCACGTTTTCATATATCTCTTTGTCATTTGTGTGTCTTATTTTGAGAGATGTCTATTCAAATCTTTTGCCCATTTTTAAAAATACATTATTGGATTTTTTCCTATAGAGTTATTTTAGCTCCTTATTTTATATTCTGATTATTAATCTCTTGTCAGATGGATAGTTAGCAAATATTTTCTCCCCTTCTGTGGGTTGTATCTTCATGTTGATGATGGTTTCCTTTGCTGTGCAGAAGTTTTTAACTTGATGTGATCCCATTTGTTCATTTTGCTTTGGTTGCCTGTGTTTGTGGGGTATTACTCAATAAAATTTGCTCAGACCAATGTCCTCGAGAGGTTCTCCAAATATTTTTAAGGTAATTTTATAGTTTGAGGTTTTATACTTTAGTCTTTAATCAATTTTGATTTGATTTTTGTATATGATGATAAATAATGGTTTAGTGTTATTCTTCTGCATATGAATATTCAGTTTTCCTAGCACCATTTATTGAAGTAATTGTGTTTTCCCCAAGGGATATTCTTGGCACTTTTGTTGAAAATGAGTTACTTGTAGACATGTGAATTTGTTTCTAGGTTCTCTATTCTGTTGCATTGCTCTATGCATCTGCTTTTATGCCAGTACTAAAATTTATATGAAACCAAAAAAAAACTTGTAATAGTTACAGCTAGAAAAAAAAAACACTGAAATAATCACATTACCACTGTATTATAACTTGAATTCAGGTAATGTGATTACTTCAGTTCACCACCACCCCTCAACCGCATAGGCTAGCTTTACCTATTCTGCAACTTTTGTGGTTTCGTATAAATTTTAGAGTAGTTTTCTCTATCAATATTTTGTAGTTTCCATTATAGAGATCTTTCACTTATTTGGTTAAGTTAGTTCCTAGATAGTTAATTTTATTTGGGGCAATTATGAACAAGATTACTTTTTATTTCATTTGAAGATTGTTCACTATTGGCATATAGAAATGCTATTAATTTTTGTATCCAGCAACTTTGATTTTATCAGTTTTAATAGTTTTTTGGAGGCATCTTTAGGTTTTTCCTAACAAGATCATTTTATTTGTGAATAAGAATGATTCCACTTCTTTATTTCCAAATTGGATATCCTTTATATCTTTATCTTGTCTGGTTGATGTAGGTAGGACTTCTTTTACTGTATTAGTGTGTTTGTTCACAGCAAATAAAGACAAAACTGAGACTAATTTATAAAAAGAAAGAGGTTTAATAAACTCACATTTCCACATGGCTGGGGAGGCCTCACAATCACAAATGCAGGCAAAGGAGGAACAAAGACATGTCTTACACGGCAGCAAGCAAGAGAATGTGTGCAAGGGAGCTATCCTTTATAAAACCATCAGATCTCATGAGACTTGTTTACTGTCACAGTAACAGCATGGGAAACTCCCACCTTCATGATTCAATTTCTTCCCACCAGACCCTTCCGATGACACATGGGGATTATGGAAACTACAACTCATGATTAGATTTTGGTGGGGACACAGCCAAACCATATCAATCTGTTTTTGGCCCATCTCAAATCTCAGGTCCTCACATTTCAAAACACAGTCTTGCCTTCCCAACAGTCTCCCAAAGTCTTAACTCATTTAAACATTAACCAAAAAGTCGAAATCCAAAGTCTGATCTGAGACAAGGCAAGTCCCTTCCACCTATAAGTCTGTAAACTCAAAAGCAAGTTAGTTACTTCCTAGATACAATGAGGGTACAGGCATTGAGTAAATACACCCATTCCAAATGAGAGAAATTGGCCAAAACAAAAGGAGCTAAAATCCCCATGCAAGTCCAAAATCTAGCAGAGGACTCGATTCTCAAAGTCCCCAAATGATCTTCTTTCACTCTGTGTCTCACATCTAGGTCACACTGGTACAAAAGGTGGGCTCCCACAGCCTTGAACAGCTGTGACTTAGCTGGTTACAGCCCCCTTTGCTGAGTATCTGCGGCTGTTACTGAGTGTCTGTAGCTTTTCCAGGTGCACAGTGCAAGCTGTCTGTGGATCTACCATTCTGGGGTCTGTAGGATGGTGACCCGGTTCTCATAGATCCACTAGGCAGTGCCCCAGTGGGGACTCTGTGTGTGGGCTTCACCCCACATTGCCCTTCTGCACTGCCCTACCCATGATTCTCCATGAGGGTGCTGCCCTGCAGCACACCTCTGCCTGGATATTGAGGCATTTTCATCCAACCCTCAAATCTAGGCAGAGGTTCCCAAACCTCAGTTTTTTATTTATGTGCACCTGCAGGCCCAACACCATGTGTAAGCCACAAAGCCTTCAGGCTTGCACCCTCTGAAGCAACAGCCTGAGCTGTATGTTGGCCCCTTTTAGCCACAGCTGGGATGCAGGGGACTACCAAGGCTGCACCAAGCAGCAAGGCCCTGGGCCTAGTCCAGAAAAGGATTTTTTTCTCCTAGGCCTCTGAGTCTGTGATGGGAGGGAATGCTGTGAAGACCTCTAACATACCCTGGAGACATTTTCTTCATTGTCTTGCTGATTAATATTTGGCTCCTCTTTACTTGTGAAAATTTCTGCAGCTTGCTTGAATTTCTCCTCAGAAAATGGGTTTTTATTTTCTATCACATTGTCAGGTTGCAAAATTTCCAAACTTCTATGCTCCACTTTCCTTTCAAACATAAGTTGCAATTCCAAACTATCTCTCTCAAGTATAAAGTTCCACAGATCTCTAGGGTAGGGGCAAAATGCCACCAGTTTTTTTGGCTAAAGCTTAACAAGAGTCACCTTTGCTCCATTACCAACCAGTTCCTCATCTTCATCTGAGACCACCTCAACCTGGATTTATTGTCCATATTATTATCAGCATTTTGGTCAAAGTGATTCAACAAGTTTCTAGGAAGTTCCAACATTTTTCATATTTTCCTATCTTCTTCTGAGCCCTCCAAACTGTTCCAACCTCTGCCTGTTACCCAGTTCTAAAGACACTTCCACATTTTTGGGTGTCTTTACAATAGCTTTACACCCCACTCTACTGGAACCAATTTACTGTATTAGTTTGTTCACATGGTGCCAATAAAGATATACCTGAGACTGGGTAACTTATAAAGAAAAAGAGGTTTTATAGACTTATACAGTTCTACATGGCTCAGATGGCATCAATCATTGTGGAAGGTGAAGGAGTAGAAAAGGCACACCTTACATGGTGCAGGGAAGAGAGCATGTGCAGGGAAATTGCCTTTTATAAAACCATCAGATCTCCTGAGCCTTATTCACTATCATGAAAACAGCACAGGAAGATTCAGCCCCATCATTCACTTACCACCCACCAGGTCCCTCCCAGGACATGTGAAGATTATAGGAACTACAATTCAAGATGAGATTTGGGTGGGGACAAGTACTATGTGGAATAACAGTTGTGAAATTGGGCATCCTTGTCATTTTCCAGGTCTTAGAGGAAGCATTTTCATTTTCTCTCCATTCAATATGATACTAGCTGTAGGTCTTTTATATATGGCTTTTATTATGTTGTGGTATGTTTCTTCTAAACTGATTTTTTTTAGTTTTTCTTTTTAATTATTAAGGGATGTTGACTTTTACCAAATGCTTTTTCAGCATCAATTAAAATGATCTTATGGGATTTTTTTAAGGGAAAATAGCTTTATTTTTTAAATAAATCTGTTTAAAGCATATGTAAGATAGCATCTTTCATTTAATCCTAAGCCTAATTGTGTATGAGCACTATAATATTGCAATGACATTCTGGAAATAAATTCCAAGTACATCGCCATATACGTATTAGTAGATATCACACAAATCTACTGACTTTGAGGGAAAGATTTTACTAATTTTTCACCTACCCTGAGATATTCATCCCACAATATAGCTGGAATGTATCTGAACATTTACAAATTTTAACAATTTTTTTTCTTTCCATTGCAGGCATTATTATATTAAATTATCTACTACAATTCAAGTAAAATAATGAGTTACCAGTGTGTTTTCTGATACTGCCCATGATAGATAGAGTGAAATTACTGCCCATGATATATAGAGTGAAATTACAGCATAAAGAGTAACCAGAAACCTATATTGTAAACTTTATTTGGCTGCAAATATCTTGCAACAAATAAATACTAATATAACAAATAGCTACTAATATATATAACGCATGGAACACAACAATCTTGGATTGTACTATACCTGTAAAATCCTTTTCAATCTTTTTTTAAAAATTATCACCTTTGTTTCCAATGAGAAAAATTAAATTCAAATTAAATTAATTAAACCTCTTTAACTATAAATGTATTCCTAATAAGAGAAATTAATACTAAGAAATAAGATTTTGTTGGCTAGGATGTTTGGAAGGTCAAAAGTCATTGTATTGTCTAAGATTTTTTTTCATTCTGTGAACCCAGAAAATCTGAGACAGGTCTAAGTTAATTTAGAAAGTCTATTTTGCCAAGGTTTAGGATGTTCCCATAACACAGCCTCAGAAAGTCCTGATGACATGTGCCTGAGGTGTTTGGGGGACAGCTTGGTTTTATACATTTTAGAGAGACAAGAAAAACATTGGTTCTGTCTAGAAACGTTGAAACAACTCAAAGTAACACCCCCCACCACCGCCCCCAGCTACCCCAGGGAATTACAGGTCATAGGTAGGTCAGAGACAAATGGTTGCATTTTTTTGAGTTTCTGGTAAGTCTTTGCAAAGGAGGCAATCAAATATGCACCTATCTCAGTATGCAGAGGATAAGTTTGAATAGAATGGGAGGCAAAGGTTTACCCTAAGTAGTTCCCAGCTTAACTTTTCCTTAGTGATTTTAGAGGCCCAAGATGTTTTTCTTTCAGTACCAATTTTTGTCTCCATTATGTATGGATTAAAGTTGAGGAAAATAAATTAAATAGCTTTTAATATTATTAGACGGAAAAAAAATCTAATGGGTAACAATGAAGGCTGAAATAGTTGACTCCTAAACTATCAGTGTTCTCTACTGGCTAAATGATCTCAGAAGAAATCATGTCTCTGTTTTCTTGTTTTGGGAAACACAAGAATAGCATAAAACCTAATTTCTTGGAAAAACCGATTAATCTCACTGGACTCAGTGTTCTTGGATTTTACTTGAAGGAATTGGTGTAGATGAGTTGTTGTTGATTCTGGATGGACTTTTCTGGGATATATAAGAGATATCAACACTCAGCTATATTTTCCCAAATCAATTAAACGAGTATCTGGAGGATGTGGTCTAATCAGTGGTCCTAAAATTGTAGTGTGAATCAGAATCACCTGAAGAGCTTGTTAAAAGACATACTAATAGGCCTCATTCTCAAGAGTTTCTGATTCAGTAGGTTTGGGAGGGTGAGGCCCGCAAATTTGCATTATCACATTCTCAGGTAATGCTATGCTATTGGTCTGTGGACGACACTTTGAGAATAATTAGACTAGGCATATGTGTAAATGTCTGTGTGTGTATCTCTCTCTCTCTCTCTCTCTCTCTGTGTGTGTGTGTGTGTGTGTGTGTGTGTGTGTGTGTATCTCCTCAGATGAATTCTAATCTCAAAACTGTTGATATAGAATATACCAATAAGGTTGCTTAAGTTTTAAGATACAGAGATTTTAACATATAAGAGTTGTTAAATATCAGGGTGATTTATATAGAAAGGAGGTCTGTGGACAAATATCAACTTCTTAGTAAATTTTCATTAAAAACATGTTCTTATAAAGCCTTTTACAGTATTTTTGAAAACTAAAATTTTTTACTGCATATATAGTTCTTCATTTTTTCATAGATAACTTAGTTGATTATTAGTGTCTCATTATTTAGTAAGACCAATGGAAGATTTGAATAGTAACCAGGTGCTTTCAAATTGCTTGAAGAGAATCTTATAAATTAGTAGTTCAGAGGCAATTCTGCAATTGTTTCAATACGTGGAATTGCAATAGCACTGTAAGTACTGATTCTCTTACACGACCATGTATAAACCAAGGAGTATTTTGTATTTTTCAGTATCAATAAAGAGCCTAAGTTTTTAGATGAACTATTTAAAGACTTTTTCTTTGGTCCCTCATATTTTCCTTTCTTTTCTACAGGCCCTCACTCCTCAGGCCTCTGACACCTCATGCCTTCACCTCCTCTCAGTTCCTCCAAAATAAGGACTGTCTCCCACTATAGTGATGAGCCAGGAAAATATTTGGAAGCATGCTGTCACCCAAATAAACAACCTTGGCCTCAGGTTTGCCAGTCATTTTCTTCAGAACTTCACAGAGGTGGACAGCATTTCCTTGAGAGTACCAGCCAGGCTTACAGAAATAGCAGTGCCTCCTGATCTTCATTATTTCTCTAGTCTCTGGAAAGCCTCTGACTTAGTAAATGAAAGAAGAAAAGAGGCTTCAACGTATTTGTAATCACAATGTCAAAAAGGTCTTCAGAATCATTCTCAGTGATATATCCGCAGAGAAATCTACCATGATCACTGTGAAAACTAGTAATTAACAAAATAATTTTCCCAGTGTTCGTTAGCTGCTAAAATCATTTTTTAAAATAGATTCAGGACAACTGTGTAAATATCTGCCTGGATCTCTTTTGATTCCTTGAAAATATATACCACAGTTTTCATTAAAAGTTGACGTTTTGTAATTGTGTTGTATATTAGCAAATATATCCTTCTAAAACTAAAAGGGTTTTTGACCATTCTTCTGTTTTGTTCAATAGTCAACCACCATGTCACATAAAGAGTTACTGGAAGGTCAAAGTAGTTATCATAAAACAGTAGTTTCCTGAGTGGCAAGCCATTCCAGTGTCCAACAAAAATTGCTTCTACTCCTTCTTGCTATATGCCTCTGCCAGCACCTCTGGAGTCAGCATCTTGGTGCCATGGCTTGCACTGAGAAGAGTGCCATTTTCTGCAAATTTAATGAAATTCTCATCTAAATCCAATGCCAAACCCTTGAAACAGAAATCCCAATCCTCTGGGGTCACACTGAGCAATTCCTTGTCATACCCTTTCTCCTAAACTAGGAACTGGGCAAAGCTATTGTAAATGAGCAGGTGCTTTTGCACAGGTTGTAGTGACATAGACTGTGGTCTGAGTTTAAGCTGACCAAGTCACTGGTGGCTGGGAAAAACAGCTGAAACAAGCTGTGTGGGGAGAAATGCAGAGTGTCTCACCCTTGGAGGGTGTGAGAATCAGACAGGTGAGACATCGCCAATCCTATTATTTTTGTCCCTCATTCTGTTAATATGACATATCACATTGATTGATTTGTGTATGTTAAACCATACCTGCATCCCATGGATAAATCCCATTTGGTCATAATGAATGATCTTTGTAATGTATTTTTGAATTTGGTTTCCTAATATTTTCTTTAGGATTTTTGCTTCATTATTTATCAGAGATACTGGCCTGTACTTTTCTTTTATTCACGTGTCTTTGTCTGGTTTTATTACAAGGGCAATATTGGCCTCAGAATGAGTTTGGAAATATACTCTCCTCCTCTATGTTTCAGAATAGTTCAAGTAAGATTGCTATTAATTCTTTAAATGTTTGGTAGAATTCAGCATTTAAGCCATTGGGTCCCAGATTTTTTTTTTTTTTAACAAACATACATACATTTATTTATTTATTTATTTATTTATTTATTTATTTATTTATTTATTTATTTTTACTGGGAGAATTTTTACCATGGCTTCAATCTCATTACTTGTTACTGGTCTTTCCAGGTTTTGGATTTCTTCCTGATTCAGTCTTGGTAGCATGTATGGGTCTAAGAAGTTGTCCATTTGTCTAGATTTTCTAATTTATTGGCACATATTTGCTTATAGTAGCCATTAATGATCCTTTTAGTTTCTTTAGTACCAGGCATAAAGTCTTCTTTTTCATTTCTGATTTTACTTATTTGTATCCTCTCTCTTAGTCTGAGTAAAGGTTTGTCAATTTTGTTTAAATTTCAAAAAAGCACTTCTCGTTTTATTGAATTTTTGTTTTGTTATTTTTAATTTCAATTTTATTTCTGTTCTTATTTCTTTAGTACTACTAATTTTGGGTTTGGTTTGCTCTCGCTTTTCTAGTTCTTTAACATGCATCAAAACACTTTTTACTTGAAGTTTTTCTTCTTGTCTGATGTAGGCACTTAAAGCTATAAACTTACCTCTTAGTACTGCTTTTGCTGTATCTCATGGGGTTTGGTGTGTTTTCTTTCCACTATCATCTGTATCAATAATTTTTAAAAGTTTTTTCTTAATTTTTTTATTGACTCCCTGGTCATTCCAGGAACATATTGTTCAATATTTATGTATTTGTATAGTTTCCAAAATTTCTTTTCTAATTGATTTTTAGATTTATTCCAATGTGGTTAGAAAAGATGTTCAATATTATTTCAATGTTTTGAATGTTTTCACACTTGTTTGATGACCTAACATATGGTCTATCCTTGAGAATAATCCATGTGATGAGGAAAACAATGTGTATTCTGCATTCATTGGGTTCTGTAAATATCTATTGATCCATTTGATCTATAATGAAGATTAAGTCCCATGTTTTCCTGTTGATTTTCTGTCAGGATAATCTGTCTATTGGTGAAAGTGGGGTGTTGAAGTCTCCAGCTATTGAAGACCACAGAGATTGAAGTCTATCTCTTTCTTTAGCTCTAATAATATTTGGTTTGTATATTTGCATGCTCCAAGATTAGGTACATATATATTTAAAATTGTTATATGTTCTT
>PVKP010030240.1:0-28131 GCA_004027715.1 Plecturocebus donacophilus
TTCATTAAAAAATCTAGAGACAACAGATGCTGGAGAGGATGTGGAGAAATAGGAACACTTTTACACTGTTGGTGGGAGTGTAAACTAGTTCAACCATTGTGGAAGACAGTGTGGCGATTCCTCAAGGACCTAGAAATAGAAATTCCATTTGACCCAGCAATCCTATTACTGGGTATATATCCAAAGGATTATACATCATTCTATTATAAGGACACATGCACACGAATGTTCATTGCAGCACAGCCTACAATAGCAAAGACCTGGAACCAACCCAAATGCCCATCAATGATAGACTGGACAGGGAAAATGTGGAACATATACGCCATGGAATATTATGCAGCCATCAAAAGCGATGAGTTTGTGTCCTTTGTAGGGACATGGATGAACCTGGAAACCATAATTCTCAGCAAACTGACACAAGAACACAAAATCAAACACTGCATGTTCTCGCTCATAGGCGGGTGTTGAACAATGAGGACACATGGACACAGGGAGGGGAGCACTATACGCTGGGGTATGTTGGGAGAAATAGGGGAGGGACAGTGGGGGGTGGGGAGTTGGGGAGAGATAGCATGGGGAGAAATGCCAGATATAGGTGAAGGGGAGGAAGGCAACAAATCACACTGCCACGTGTGTACCTATGCAACAATCTTGCATGTTCTTCACATGTACCCCAAAACCTAAAATGCAATAAAGAAAAGAAAAAAAAAATCATACCTGCCCACAATTTTCCTTAAGGGTGAAATATTCCCATATCATCATTCACAGTCATAACCTTTACAAACCCATGTTTCCCATTCTTTCTTCTGTGGTTTGCAAGAGGGAGAGCATCATTGATCTTTTTCTGACCTAAGCTCTATGTCTTCTAAGGAAAGAGACAACCACTGCCTCGTATGTTAAGTACAAACTATCAGTGACTCAGTTCTCTATAAAAAGCAAATCACACTTCCTTCTACCCCTCTTAGAGTCAACAAACATGAAGAGCTTCTAGGGAAAGAGAAAAAACTTCATGGCCTGTTAAAAGATGATCAGTCAGGCAACACATAAGCACAATACAAGAGCTCTGCTTCATCAGAGAGAACAGACAAGTTAGCAGGCAGAGAAGGGCAGAATTTCCCAATGACATGGCTAGTAGAGAAAGCATCCCATGTCAGATACATTTGACAATCACTAAATAAGTGTCCCCTTCTTGGAGATTCATGAGTCCACTAGCATATTTAAGGCTCTGAAAAGTACTGCAACCAGCTCAACTTGTTTTTTCTCTTAGCTTTACTGGGGTATGATTGACAAATAAAACTTGTATATACTACAGGTATATGATATGATTTTTTTTGTTATACATATACATTGTGAAGAAATTACCATAATGAAGCCATTAAATAATTAACATATTCATCACCTCACATAGTTACCATTTGTGTGTGTGTGATAACATTAAAGATCTACTTCCTTAGCAAATTTCAAATATACAATGTATTATTATTATCGATAGTCCCCATGCTAAGCATTAGGTTTCCAGAATTTATTCATCTTATAACTGCTTGTTTGTACCCTTTGGCCAACATCTCCCTATGTCCTGTTTTCCCCCAGACCCTGGTAACCACTCTTCTACTCTGTTCCTATGACATTAGCTTTTCAGAATTCCACATATAAGTGAGATTTTGCAGTATTTTTCTTTCTGCGTCTGAATTATTCTATCTATTTATGTGAAAAAATGCCATTGGAATTCTGTTAGAGATTGCATTAAACCTGTAGATTGCTTTGTGTAGTGTGGACCTTTTGATTATGTTAAACATTCTAAACCATGAATATGGTATATATCTCCATTTATTTTTTTCTTCTTCAATTTCTTTCATCAATATTTTATAGTATTCAGTATACAAATCTTTTATCTCCTTAAATTTATTCCTAAATATTTTGTTTTTGATAGTATTGTAAGTGAAATTGTTTTTAAATTTGTTTTTTGAATAGTGATTTGTTAGTATAAAGAAACAGCTGATTTTTGAATATTGATTTTATATCCTGCAACTTTACTGAATTTATTTATTAGTTATAACAGTTTTTTGGTAGAGTCTTATCTGTGCTTTCTTGTAGCTAGCTGAACATCTTTAAAACAATTATTTTGAATTATTTTCAGTCAGTTTGTAGATCTCCATTTTTTTGGTGTCAGTTACTGAAGCATTATTAGTTTCCTTTGGTGTTGTCATGCTTGCCTGATTCTTCATGATCTGGGTGGCCTTATGTTGATGTCTATACATCTCAAGGAGAAAACCATCTTTATGGATGGTTTTAATAGGTAAAAATGTTCTTATGCCAGGTTCCCAGACTAATGGAACTGCTTCTGGAATCACATTTAAGTGGGGCTAGAGCCAGGTCAAGGGGCAGTTGTCAGGCCTGAGTTGGTAGACCTGTTATTGGAGTCATAAATGGGCATGGTTTCTGCCAAATCCCCATGTGGACAGGACTGACTCTGAGACCAAGGTAGAGCAAAGCTGGAACCAAGTTTATGGGCCACTTCAGGGTTCACAGCTACGGCTGCATTCAGCATCCACATTTGGAACTGAAGTCAGTGAGTCTGCTACTAGAGGCAGAGATATGTTTCTCTAGGTCCCTGGGTGGCTAGTGCCAAGAGCAGGGCTAGAGTTGCTCACAGGACTACTGCAGGATCTGTGGTCAGGTCTGCCAACAGTGGGCTGTAACAGGGAATGGACATGCATGGTTTTTCCAGAGCCCTTCGGTAGAGGGAACTGGTTTTAGGACTACAATCAAAAGGAGAGGATGGGGCTACTTTCAGTCTGTTCCCAGGACCATGTTTGGCAAGCCTGATACCAGGGTATGGGTCCTCATTCTCAAATCAACTCTTTTCAGTTTGGGGCTTCACCAGGGTTTCACAATCTTTACCCTAGATCCAAAATCTCCCACAAAGGCACTCTTGCTTGTGAATGGCTGCCAGATTGTTTCCTGTGTGGGAGATGTGAGCAAAAGATCAACTATTCTAACATCACACTGACGTCCAAGCCTCAACTTGGTTTAATTAAATTGGTCCAAAATGTATTTAAGAACATAACTTCCTTTTCGCAGATGAATAACTACTCCAAGACTTGTTTTCTTTCTTTTACAAAATGAAGATAAAAGCGTCTACTTCAAAAGAGCATTTTAAATATTTAAGGAGATAGTCCATTTAAATCACTTAACCAGTGACTAACTTACAAAAAACCCTCTGTAAATTTGGATTGTTGCAGTTTAATTGTGGTAGTTGTAGTTTTTGTTGTTGTTAATAATAATAATATAGTATTTTATGGGATATACCTTAGAAGATGCTATGTGGAAAATGTCAATGATTGCACACTACAATCAATGAAACCTGGTACATGGGTAATTCTAAGATTATTATGAGGTTTACAGTATGTCGAAGGTTTTAATGTGTAATGTGTTCCCTAAATGTATCTAGTTTTAAGTATGCTCTTTGTAAAATTTCATCCTATTAGTGTCTGAATTAACCTGGATCTCAGAAGAGTCATGATGTAATCAACTGGAACTTCAGGATACAATATAGATGAGTGGAAAGAGCATCACCTTTGGAGCTCCTGTGTCTATGGAGCTCAACCACATGAAGCATTATCAATGAGACTTAAAATGCTAGAATTTCACCAACTTAAAACAAGCCAATGGTGTGTGTGCCAGCCACTGAGACAGGGTAATAGGAGGGACACATGGGGACAACAGGCCTTTTGCACAAGTAGGAAAATTTATATTCTAATTGACTCAAAACATAAGACTTTTATATCTAAGCATTGCCTTATCTTCCTGGGTTCAAGTGATTCTTCTGCCTCAGCCTCCTCAGTAGCTGAGACTATGGCATGTGCCACCACGCCTGGCTAATTTTGTATTTTTAGTAGAGACAGGGTTTCACCATATTCACCAGGCTGGTCTAGAACGCCTGACCTCAGATGATTTGCCCATCTCTGCCTCCCAAAGTGCTGGGATTACAGGGATAAGCCACCACGCCCAGCCAGATTTTACCAAAATTTACTTCAAAGGGGTCTTTCTGACCCCTGACTTCCGTGTGGATCACAGTAGCCTAGAAGAGATGCTGGCGATGCATCCATCAAGCATCATGCCTTAAGTTCTTTAACAGCTCACTCCCAGGCTGCCCAGAGAAGCATGAGTAAATACTTCATCTCCCAATGAGTGATTGCTTCACTTCCCATGACAATCCAACATATATTTCTTGTGAATTATTTTGACTAGAGACTGTATTAGTTTTCTGTAGCTGCTATCACAAATCACTAAAGTTGGTCACTAGAAATGACTCAAATTTATTATGTTACATTTCTGGAGTTCAGAAGGCTGCAACAGGTCTCAGTGAGCTAAAATTAAGGTGTCGCCAGAGCTGTGTTTCTTCTGTAGCCCGTAGAGGAGATTTCACTTCTTTGCCATTTCCAGTTCTAGTGACTGCCTGTGTTCCTTGGCTATGACCCCTTCCTCCACCATCAAAGCCAGCAACGGCCAGTCACATCTTTTCATGCCACATCCTCTGACATTGACTTTTTCACCTGCCTCTTTCATGTTAAAGGACCCTTGTCAGCTGATTACCAACTTTAATTCCATCTGCAACTTTAATTCTCTTTTGCCAAGTCACCTAACATAATCACAGGTTTTAGGGATTAGGACATGGAGATTTGTGAGGGATAATATTCTTCCTACCATACAGAGTTATTTGTAAGTTTGTAGTCTATGGATGGAATCCTTCAGAAGTGTGCATAATTAAAAAACATAAATAAAAACAAAAGCTATAGAGGTATTGATTTCAAAGAGATATGCTTTTTAAAATTGATCATTAGCAGAATCCATTGTATTCAGAAACATTTCAGCATTCAAACATCACTGCATGTTAACTCATTAATGTACACTACAAAAGTCTAAGAAGCTTATTATCCAATCTATTTTAAGAATGAAGGGAACCAAGGTTGAGAGGTGACACAGCAGTTAGTGACAGAGCTGGGTGCAAACCTAAGACTTCTGGCTCTGTGATTTGCACCCTGTCTATCACCTACAACTACTCTAAAGAAAAGTTCCCACTTCACAAGGTTCATGTACTGACAAAGGCCACCACCTGCTGGGACTGAAAGTGCTGATTAACTAAAGCATGTCTTCTAGGATCAGGAAATATGGGAACAGATGTTCAAGGCATCTTCATCACTGGAGCATCCTCAGGTTCAATCTTTTAAGCTCATCCTGTAGATGAGCTATTAAGGCAGCCAGTCTTGTCCTGGTTTCTTGCCTTTCCCAAATCCTAAAAGGAGATCTGTCCTCTTGTGATTAGGTGGGAAGCAGTCTCTGGGCCCTAATTCTCTTCTTAAAATATCTACCAACAACAGACAAATGTCATAGTCCTTCCATTTGCCACTACCTCTGGGAGGTAGGGTGAACAGCCTACCTTTCAGTTTAAAAACTGGGAAAGTCCTGGGAAAATCGAGATAAGCTGGTTATCCTAACAGAAAGGAAATATTTTAAAAACCCATTCTGAACTATATCCTGATGTTCTTTCTGAAATAACCATGTACTCTATTAGTTGAATCATGACTGGAATTCAAGCAAATATATGTGGACTCTTGTCAGATATATCTGGGTCAAAACTCAAGTTTGCCACTTACTAACGGTAACCTTGGACCAGCTGTCTAACTATTCTGACCCTCGGTTACCTCATCTGTGAAAAGAACATGGTAATATTTCTATTCTAAAGTCAACGTGAGAATTGAATGCAACAATGCATATAAGTTTAGCAGAAGACCAGGGTCTGAGTAATTGGTAGTAATCTCTACTCTTACTTAAATAATTGGATCAGTAGGTTTTTGAAAATTCCCCAGTAAATATGGGCAAGGCAGCACAGTGATGAGTGTGGCTGCCTATCTACACAAGGCTTGGTTCTAATTCCAACCTATCTGTTCCTTAGAAGGATAATTGATGAAAAGTTTCTCACCCTCTCTGAACCTCATGTCTAAAAAAGAATAATAATATCTCTCTTAAAATTGTATTTTAAGAAATAAATCAGATGACATTAAGGTCTTAGCACATGTCCTAATATGTAATAAATACTCAATAAGAGGTAGATATTATTACTTGTAGTAGTACATAAGAATTTTTGATTGCCACTAAAATAATCAAAGTAGGAATGTTATTGGCTTGTGGCCTAAAAACTCTAGCAATAGAGCACGCCTGCATCATGTTAGATTTTTCTAGATGTGATGAGTGATACCATAAGACACACACACTCTTTCTCTGTCTCTCTCTTGGTCTTTTTCTGTCTGTCTCTCTCCCTTTCTCCATTTCTTGGTGCCATTTCTTTTCTGTGCTGACATAATTCCCAGGAAAGCCCTCCTGATATGATAGAAGGAACACAAGAAACCCTACAGAAAGAAAACTGCTCCCAACAGTTCCAACAAAATTTGAACTCTCATTGAACTCAAGTAGTTTCTATGTCTGTCCCCTTATTAACCACTATGGCCAGGGTAATGGAATATATGCTCATTGGTCAGGCCTGGATCACATGTCTTAGGAACTGAATGAAGTGGATTCAAATAATCAGTTCCATATGGCCTAAGAGAAGTGAATGGAGGTTCCCCAAGGTAAAATTAGAAGAAAGAGGAATGGATCCTAAGAAGGCAAGAACTGCAGATGTCATCTACCATTGCATTATTTTTATGGCATTGTCTGAATTTTTTAAGACGCCAAGAAATAAAGAGACCTATAAACTGCTATCTAATGTGACACCTGCATAAACTTCTTATGCAATAAAATTTTTCTAGCCTGGTTCACTCCTCTGGCTTGAATTTCCCGGGGGGAAAAAAGAAGCACTTCCCACCTTTAATATGAAAATTTTAAGCCACCTAAAGAGCAGAGCTGTGGTCATTTTAACACAGTTCAGAAAATTTTTGATATTATTCTTTTCAAGATTCGGAGCTTTATTCTACTCTTCTTGAGTATGTGCTGGACTTAGCAAATCATTACTAATGAAAAGAATATGGAGAAAGTGCTGATGTGTGATTCTGAGCCAGGTCATAAAGGGCACTTCAGCTTTCTTCTCTCTCTTCCTCTTGAATTGTTCATTTTTGGAGAGATCAATTGCCATGTTGAGAGCACACTTGAGCAGTCCTATGGAGACTCCTCTGGACAGGGAGAAATAAACGCCTTCAGTTAACAACTAGGAGAGTGTGCCATCTTGGAACAGGATCCTTCAGTTCTAGGTAAACCTTCACAGCTGCAGCCCCAGACAACATCCTGATTATAACCTCATGAGACACCTGAAGTCAGAACCACCTAGGTAAGCCTCTCCCTATCCCCCCAGAAGCTGTGTGAAATTTGCAAATATTGGTTATTGTAAGCAACTAGGTTTTAAGGTAATTTGTTATATAGTAATAGATTATAATACAAGAACATCATGCTAAAAGGAATCCGTGTAGTAGTACAGGAAAAGCACTAGAAGAGATGTGAGGAAATCCAAGTCTGTGTCCTGGATCTTATATTAAGTGGCAATATTTTCACACTAATAACTTGATTTCTCTGAGATTTGGTTTCTCCAAATGTAAATTGAGGAAACAATACATCCTTGCATATTTCAAAGGGGACTAAAGATAATCCAACTATGCAACGTAGGTGTACTTTAAGGTAATAAAACTAATCTTGCAATTACCTTATTAATGTCATATCATGATGTCACAATTAATATGGAAAAATACTTTAAAATTGTCAATTCTATAAAACATTTGGAATCTTAAAGCTGCAAGGCACTTCAACGTTTAGTTCATTTCCTTGCTTGTTTGGCATCTTTTGGTCACAAGGTCCAAAAAGTTAAATAAATATCTCAATGTCACACAGAAGCAAAGTGGATCCTAGAATGCAGCTTGTCTGAGCCTTGGTTTCTTTACCTATAAAATGAGAATAATAACATGTGATGTGAAGGTTGTTATAATTGTAATCCTATTAAAGCCATGGCCCATATAGCCCGAGTTAAGAATAGTGTCATGTCCCAAGAACACAGTCCAGCAATTGAAAAGTAATTTTAAAACAAGTCATCTACTTGTTTTTTAAGTCACTGTAACAATACAAGACATGCTTCCTGTACCCTCCAGATATTCTTCAATCACCTAGCACAAGGCCTGCAGTACCCCAAATGTTTTCACCCCCTCTTTTCCCAAATGCTTCTTTTTTGTGTCTGTGATAGTGGTGGGACCATCTCCAGAGAGTGGAGAAAGAGAAGAAACTGAGTGGGCAAGTCCAAGATTCTTTTTAGTGATGGGGAAAAGTAAGGCAGAGAAAAGTGATATCCTTTGCTTTTATGTATTATCACTGTCAAATGTTAGGTTCTCCTTGAAGCAGACATTGAGACAGAGTTTAACCTGTAACACGTTTATTAAGGCAAGTGCTTGGAACAGACATCTGTGGAAGGGAAAGGAGGAAAGAAAGAACTGGGTAGAAGGAGAAGTTGAGCTGCATGTAGGTCCAAGACTCAACAAAGCTGTCCTAAATTGGGCTGAAATGATATGGCCTTTAAAGATTCTCCTAGATCAGCCATTGGTTGTGAGACCCCAGGGAAGGGCGTGATCTTGGGAAGGCAGCTCTCTGCAACTGAGGCAATTCCTGAAGGGGCTGATGAGAGAAGGCTGTCTGCCAATAGGACTTCCATCAGCTGCAGCAACAGCTTGAAGGGGATCCGGGTGGCTCACTGCAATCACATATGGTCTAATATGTGTGCCTGGCACCTGACAGGCAATTGATAAATAATAACCACTAGCTGGCTCTGACTTCAGGCCTCTTTCCATAGCATTCCTATGATCTCTCTCCCTGTAACCATGCGAAAACTTCACTCTTTGCATCCTCAAAGTTCACAGAACTCAGACTGAAACCAGTGGAACAGACTGAGTGAGCCTCAGGAAACCCAGACGATCAGATGAGTCCCTGCTCTTTTAATGTTCTAATGTTTTCTTGGCAGTGAGTTTTGTCCCTAATGGGCTATTTCCAGGAGCCCTAGATCATGCAGAGATACTGCTGCAGTGCCTGGGATCTGGCCCAGGGCAGGACGCAGCTAAGGAAGGATGTGCTGCCTGGCACTCTGCTTCCTCACTCAGCTGTTCTTCCTTGTTCACAGCTAGTGCAGAGCTCTGGTACTGGCTGCATCTGACTTTGCCAATGACAAGGCAACTCTCTACACTCTGAGCCAATAAACTGGGTTAATGTTCATGCTGGAAGTGGGGTTCTTTATAAGGAAAGTCTCAGCCATCCCTTCAAATGCAGGCAAGGGCAAGTCTGCTACTTGTCAATTGCAACACTGTGCAGGAGAAATCAGGTCAGATGAGTATCACAGGCAGCCTTGAAGAAAAAGAGAAATGACCAGAGCTGAGCCTCAGGGACACACAAAGGAAGAAAGAACAGCTTGATTTTTTTCCCCTAGGAATGAAGAGATAAGCTCATTATTTCTCTATTTTCTCTGCCTTTCTCAGGCATTGCTAGGAATGTATGGATAAAGTTGGAGCTATCATCACTTCACAACAACCAACAGGCAGATTTTGATACACCCCATTGCAGTAACATTCATTCCTTCATTCATTCATGCACCAAATATTTGTTACAGTGCTAGGTGCTCACACCAGGTGTTCTTGGCCTGGGTGTACAACAGTAAAGAAACAAGAGCCCCTATTCTTAGTTGCCAGACTACAGTATTATTGGTCATATGTCTAGCAGTTGGAATTTGGACTCCAAGTTAAGAGCATTCACCTAAAGTCTGTAACCTTAACAGACTTAAGGCATGATGATATAATGACACCACATCATCTATCCCTCCCTACCTCCATCAAACATCCCCTGTCCTCTCACCATTGTATTTATTTTTTATTGTTTGTAACATTTAAAGCCCCAAGGTTTAATGGATGTATAATTCAGTGTAGGAAGATAGGCGACTTTAAAATCTCCAAGAAATTAAAATGGCTTAATTCGATATTTGTTGGAATAATGGAATTATAGACCTTTAGCACTGGAAGAGACCTGACACACCATGTGCTTGTCTTCCTTCCCTCCTTCCACCTTATTTTATGCTTCATTTCTTGAATGAATGATCTTTTCAAGGGTCATCCAGCTTCTGCTTACACAACCTTGGCCATCAGAAGCCAAATCAATTTTGGGGCAGATCTGTATGATAGAATTGTATTATTCACACTCAGCTAAAATTGATTTGCTCTAGCATGTCCTACCTCCATGGTCTGGCTCCTGCTTCATTCCAACCTCTTCTGTAAGTGTTCCCCATGCCACTTAATCTACATACTGCTTCCTTCCAGGTCCTGGAATGTGCCCAGTTCATTCCCATCTTTCCTGTTTTCTCTGCTTGGAATGCTTATCTTCTCTTTTCATCTGGCTAAAGACAGAAGCCAGTCTTCAGGTCTCAATTTAAATGTCACTTCCACAGGAAAGCCTTTAATGAACCCCCAAATCATATTAAACTATTGATTATGCTGATTGCCTATTTTTATTTTAGAATTTGTTGAGTGGATGGGTAGATAGGTAGGTGGATGGCATGGGTAAAATGATTTCTACTCATTGCTTTTGATTCCACTTTCAGGCTTTTACAGGCTTAGTTCCACTTTTCATGAGATCCCATTCATTATTTGTGTAATGAATTTACACCACATCTGATTCTTTTGTAATCCACACAATCTCGGTTCCTTTTGTATTCCAAAAGTATGACCTCTGTATTGTCCAAAAGGCACCTCTTACAGTTATATTTGATTCAAGTTGATTCTGAATGGAATAGAAACTAATGCACAGAAGGAAGAGAACCCGTGACAGAGGCCAGCTGTGGATGGAAGGAGCAATGAATGAAAACAATGATGGGAAATCAATACAGTAATGTTGCCAGAAGCAGCTAAATACAGAAAAGACCCACATTCATGTTATTTGTACCATTCTTGCAAATCCTATGACATGTTACCAGCCAGTCCATTCCCCAGGAGGGCCAAAGTTCATCCTGATGTGGAGATGAATCTACATATAAGGCTAACTTACTCCCCAAAAAAGTGGCTTAGAGCCATTTTCATCTTCTTTACTATTTGTATTTGTAAAAGTGTTAAAATCCTAATGCCCTGCCCTACCTTTCTTAGGTCTTGAATCTTGCTTGGATGAGTCATTTTCTCTCTCTGAGAGTCAGCTTCTTGTCTATTAAAAATAGGATGATGATGATAGCAGCTGTCTTTCTTGCCCCTTAGAATCAAATGATACGTAGCAAAAGCGTCTGGCAAGCTGTGAAGCACCATACAAATATAAGGTGTGTTTAGAGAGACGACTTTGCTTAGGGAATAAGATGGAGTGTGTTTTAAATGACATGAAATATATCTCTGGGATGAGTTTATTGTAAACTCGAAGCAGGTCACATTTTACCAATGGGATATTAAGAGATATTTCAAGGAATATTGAGATTCATTTTCTTGTCATAAAAAAGGACCCTATGGTTCATTTTTCAGGAGGCAGCCTGTCTGAGGTAAGATCAGCAAGAAAGACCTGTGGATGGTGAATTTTGGTTTATGGAGGTAGGCATTTATACTGGAAGTATGGCTTTTCCCAATGCATACAGAACCGGATTTGGGCAGACGAATGCTTTTAAAGGTTATACTTGGTCCATGTTGATATGAAAAGCTCTCTTTTCTGTAGTTCAGTAAGAAACAGAGGTGAAAAATTATCTTTGGGCAACTTACTTTAATGTTTCAAAACAAGCTTGTAATCAAATAAACAAGGGTTTGAATCTGAGATTTGTATAAGTGGAAGAATCTTAGGCACGTTTTCAATTATTTAGCCTAATTTTTCTTATCCAGAAAAAGGAACTCCTCTCTCTCTCTCTCAGAGAGATCTACATATCAATATCTATCTATGCCTATCTAACATGGTGCCTGGTATATAGTAGAAGCTCAATAAATCACAGTGGTTTTAGTGGATTTGAGGCATAGAGTTAAGAAAATTTATTCAGTAGTTACAAATATTGAAGGGTAAAGTGATATTTAAATAACTGAAATTTTAAAAATTAAAAATATAACAATGGGAAGCATTTTAAAACTGTAATATGAACTCATAAGTATTATTTATTAAAGCTGCCCTCAAATACACTCTGAAAAAGATGCCTTATTAGATTTTAACACTAGAGCAACCCTAGCTGTTGCTCTTGAAGCCACTGAATTCTACTGAAAAATATTAGAAATATTTCATGTCCTCTCCTTCTCTCTGGGCTGTCTACCCAACACCAGATCCCAGGATTCAACCTGCTAAGTGATCTCTCCACCTCTCCTCCTCTTTTCCCCCAAGTCCATTCCATATACAGTAGCCAAGTGATACCAGGAAACCACACTTTAGCTTATGTCACCTCCACCCTCTCCAGTGTCATCATACTGCTTATTATCCTGCCATGCCTTTTCCTTTCATTTAAAATAGAATTCAAGCTTGCCATGGCCCACAGGATCTCCACGACCTTTCCACCTCTCCAAAATTATTCTATGCTTGGGTTCCTCTCTCTCTATGTGTGCCAGCATACCAGGTACTTAGAAAAAACTGAAGATACCTAGAAAAAAATTAGAAAAATCTGAGGACTTCCCTCCACCTGGGATACTTCTTTTTCTCCTTCCTATCCTACCCCAATCCCTAAAATTCAGGTCTCTATTTAAATACCCTCCACTTTAATGAGGCATTGCCTGACAATCTTACCTAAAATAGTACCCAGTCCTATTACCCTCTATAATAGTACTTTGTGTCCTTCTTAAACATTTGTGACAAGCTGTCATGATTGTATTTATTTATATATTCACTGGCTTTTGGTCTATCACACCTCATTAAAATTCAAGCTCGATGAGAACAAGAACCAGGCCTTGTATCCTGAAAACTGGTCATTGCATAGTGCTTGGCACAGAAAAGCACTTAAAGAAAATCGTTGTATAACTAACAAAATGAATAAACCCAAATTTCACCTGTTTTCCTAAATGGTAGGTCCCTGAAGACAACAGGCTGGCAGATTGATGACAGCCTTGGTGGTGTTTATTCACTCAGTGTTTATTCACTTGAGAGAAAACACTTTCACATCACAGCCAAGCTTTCCCAGTGAATTTTAAGAGGAAAGAAAATGGTGTGCATGTGTCCCTTGAATTATTACTGAAAATTCTCAAAGTTAACCCTGGTGGCTGTCAGATTAACACCCTCTCTCCCCATCACAGCCATGAATTCAAAAGAAGGGATGGATCCAGGTTTGGGGTATGAACTTAATATATGAATGAGGGGTGTGCAACTCAGATCTCTTCTTGAGAGAAACTGGCACGGGATCTGGGGTGGATTAACAACCTCCAGTGGCAGCACCTCACACCCTACCCACCTGCCCCCCAGTGACATCCACCGAGCAGTGGTGATTCCTCTGGTTATTTCAGCCCCTGACTGAACACAGGAAAGGTTTCAAAGCTATATCATTTGGTCTTTTTTTTTTTTTTTTTTTTTTGAGACAGGATGTCATGCTGTCAACCAGACTAAAGTTCAGTCGCATGATCTTAACTCACTACAGCCTCAGCCTCCCTGGGCTTAAGTTTTCCTCCCATCTCAGCCTCCAGGGTAGCTGGGACCACAGGTGCATGCCATCATGCCTGGCTAATTTTTAAAAATTTTTTGTAGCAACAAGATTTCACCATATTGTCCAGGCTGGTCTTAAACTCCTAGACTCAAGCAATCCTCCTGCCTTGGCCTCCCAAAGTGCCGGGATTACAAGTGTGAGCCAAAACACCTGGCCTATCATTTGTTCTTGATACAGCACTGCTATGGTGACTACCCTTGTTCAGGGACTCCCCTTTGGCCAGGCCAAGACCTTCTAAAAACTTCTCTGGCATCTGAGGCTCTTTCTACCCAACACTGACTCCCATTCTTTCTTTGTTTCCTTTCACAGAAGCCAGACTGGCCCCACTATCTAAATGCTCTCCTTACTCCTGCTGTCTCTCTCCTTCATCCTTCCTTCAGTGAACCTGTTAAATCTCTAATTTCATCTTGGTGTCTACTTCTCAGAGAACCCAAACTGACACAAGGAGCCTGGTTTGAGAATATAAATCACAATCCCGGTTACAAATTTAAATATCAGTCCTTGTAACTAACCCATGCAACATGAAGATCCCTGAGGCTGGAGCTTCATTACCATCACAGTAAATCCACCTGTGGCAGAAGCTCTACATCCTTGGATTCCCACCTTTGGCTGTACATGGGGAGATTTACAAAGTACTGATGATTGTTTCCACCTGAGTCTGGAGTGTGACTTGCACATCAGGATTTTTGAAAGCTCCCAGGATGGTTCTGATGTTAGCCAGGATTGAGAACCATAGCTCTTCATGGATGGCTGGAGAGGTAGCTCACCTTCAGGAGAATTTCTGACTCCTGGTCTTCACTTATTTTGAAGATATTACAAGTTCTGCTTCAATGTCTCTGCCAGTAACCAGCTATGTGTTGCCCATCAAGCACTATCTCCAGGGTTTTCTATCCTGGTCTGGAAAACAGAGGTTTCATGACCTATTTGAAACTCTTCGAGATTGCTTTTGGGTTATTAACAATGGTTATGCAACGTTAACTTTGTCGGATGCAAGTCTTTACAAGCATGGTATGGAAGTAAGGATCTTTATTAGAGCTATATAAAACTTCCTGATCATTTAAGTCATTGAGAATATAACCTCTTAGAAGGCAGGGACCATCTTACTTTGTCTGTGTGCTTGGTGCTATTGGCTAGTAACAGGCAATGACTTACATTATAGGAAGGCAATTCATTTTTGCCAAAATGAGCTAGTCTTATTTCTCTATTCTCATGTATATTTCAACTGCATCACACTCTCTTGGAGGTACTGGTTAAAAATGCAGTTGTCTTAGTCCCAAGTAAGCCCAGTAAGGATGAGGTAATGTAAGGGATAGGCAAAGTGTCTGCATTTTTAAAATAATTATTCCAGACAATTCTTATGCAAACCAAGGTGCCTCCTCATCTCTGGTGTGCTACACAGAGCACAGTTTGTCTCTGAGCACAGTTTGGAGCAACAATTTGTCCCCAGTTAAAATTGCAATGCTCCATTTCCTTGTGAAGACTTTCTTTCATTATAAACCTGTCTTAGTACTGAATCCAGCCCACTTGAAGCTACCACTTGATTGCAAATTATTTGATCAAGAATAGATTTTGCAGGTCAAAATGAAAATAATTTTAAAGGGCTTTAACAATGCAGTAGATATAAAAGTAAACACTCAGGAAACAGATTGTGCTGTTAAAGAAGATAATTTTAAAGTTCCCCATTATTCTGCAGAACAAATCCAGACAGAAGCAGGAAAGGAGGAACACTTCCTACTGTTCCCTAGCACTACACTCTCAAGTTGACATAATGAGTCTAATTCCTGCCTTTATCAGTTCTCGTGAGGATCTCGAAATGTCTTTCTAACTGGTCTTTTGCCTTAATGATTCCTCACATCCTATGCCTCATATGACCATCCCACTACATTGGGGAATAATTCTGCAATACCATATTATTCCCTGCTTAATAGCCTGCAATGCCCCACTGCTTAAAGCCTTGTTACTCAAAGTGTGGTGGTCTAAGTACCAGCAGCCTTGGCACTATAACCGAGCTTGTTAGAAATGGAAAGTGCAAGTTCTATCCTGGACCTACTGAATCAGAATCAGTGTGTTAGCAAGTCCCCAAGATGCTTCAAATATCATGTCAACTGAAGAATTGCCAGATTCATAAATTTGGAAAGGAGAACTTTATTTCTCCTAAAGGGTTGCAGCATGCAGGCTGGTCATTCCACAGGCTTGGAAATGTACTCTTGAAAAAAAGTCAAGAGCAAGCATTTCTAGGAAGAAAAATAAAACAGGAATTTATGCTGAATGGGTGGCCAGGTATACATATTTAATAAGTAATAGGAGTCATGAATATTTATGAAAAGAGAAGCATGCACATGTGCAATTGAACTTTATGCCTCTTCATGGGTGGCGTGTTCAAGAAGAACATTAGCATGATCCGAAGGTGGAGTTCTTGACAGTATGACATCAAAAAGTGAAGCAGAGGATCTGAAAACTGCCACTGTACATCTTTCAGGAGTTGGCCAAAACTGACCCAGAGATGGAGGCCAGTATTTAGGAAGGGATGCATTGTGAAGCTGGTGAGCTGTCGCCTAGAAACTGTGAAGATGGAGGGAGAATCTGGTCACACCCTCAGATGACTGGCTAATCATGACAAAGGAATAAGTCATCTGTTTCTTGTTTTCTAGAGCTGGTTTCTGTGTACTCCTTAGGCAAGAATTTTGGTTAAAGGTTAATAAGGAGGAATGATATGGTTCTGTTCTGTATCTCCACCCAAATCTTATCTCATAGCTCCCATAATTCCCACATGTTGTGGGAGGGATGGAATCATGGGCAGGTCTTTCCCATGCTGTTCCCATGGTAGTGAATAAGCCTGAAGTGATCTGGTGGTTTTAAAAATGGGAGTTCTCCTGCACAAGTTCTCTTCCCTCTTTGCCAGCCACCTTCCATGTAAGACATGACTTACCCCTCCTTGCCCTCTGCCATGATTCTGACGCCCCCCAGCCATGTGGAACTGTAAGTCCATTAAACCTATTTTTCTTCCAGTTCTCGGGTATGTTTTTATCAGCAGTATGAAAATAGACTAATACAAGGGGCATACTAAGGTGTGTCCTAACTCCTATCCAGTCATTACTGGGAACTCAATTTTTAACATTTCTCTGAGGTCCTCTTGACCAAAAGGGAGTTTGTTCAGTTGGATGTGGAGCTTAGGATTTTATTTTTGTTACTCAGCTGTCCCAGTGTAAAAAGCTTTAGTTTACTACATAATGTACAAGCCCTTTAGCCTGATATGCAACGCTTCTTGTGATTTGGTCCCTGTTCTTTCATTCATTACTCTCTTTCCACCTTCTACAACTGCAAACCATCCACAGTTCTGCAAACGTACTATGCTATTCCACTTACTCATACTTCTTTTTTCTTTTTTTGAGATGGGGTCTCTGTCACCCAGGTTGGAGTACAGTGGCACGATCTCGGCTCATTGCAACCTCCACCTCCCAGGTTCAAGTGATTCTCCTGCCTCAGCCTCCCTAGTAGCTGGGACTACAGGTGCATGCCACAACATAACTAATTTCTCTGTATTTTCAGTAGAAATGGGTTTTATTCACTCTGTTGGCCAGGCTGGTCTTGAACTGCTGACCTCAGGTGCTCCACCTGCCTCAGCCTTCCACACTTACTCATACTTTTATACATGCTGTTCCTACTACCTGGTATTTGCTTAGGCATTCCTTCTCTGTGGAGCCTCCCCTGACACTTCCTGAGGAAGTTATTATTTATGTTCCCCTCTGAAATTCTTCTTTATTGTCTATATCACATTACGTTGTGATTGTTTTTTGTTGGTCTGCTTTCCTAGACTGTGACCATGTGGAGAGTAGGGACTGTTTTTATCTTTAATCTTTGTATTCTATAACTAGTACAATCTCTAGAATAGAATTGATTAAGTAGAATAGGTACTCAATCAATATTTGATGAATTGAGTTAAGCACTCAGGAAATATATTGCTCAAAAATTCAATGACCATAAAATTCAGGACACCACATATGGTTATATAATGCAATCAATAATGTGACTGGCACTCCCAGTGTTATGCTGTGTACAACTGTACATGAAAACTCTGGTAAAGACTGTTTGGTTTATGTATCACTTAAGTGTCAGTGGTGACAAGTAACAAAAGCCAACTCAGGCTAGCTTATGCCAAGAATGGGAATTTATTATAAGAATAAAGGAATGGCTTGGGGAATGACTTGCAACCAGAATTTATGAAACCAGACTAGAACCAGAAATCCAAATATTTTCATGACTTTCTCTTCAATTCTCATGGCTGTTTCCCTTTACACATCAGTATGTCTTTCTAGATACAGACAGGCTTTCTTTGCTCTTTGGCACATACACACTAATGGCTATCTCATTGCCTCCAAGTTTAGGTATTACTGGTTCAACCACTTGCAAGAACAGAGGTAGAACATCTGAGAATCCCAGGAAAATAATCTAGTTGGCTTGGCTTTGGTAGTCTTAACCTATTGACTACCAGCCATGGCCCACTGGGCAATACAGTTCAAACATGACTTCTGGGGCATATTTCTGTGGATATGAAGACAACAGTGTCCTCCAAAAGACAGAGTTTATCAGCTGGCGACTGGAGTCACACCCCAGATAAATGGCGATCATTATAGTTAGGTATCAGGCTGGCTTTGCCTACTTAATACTAACAGTAATAATGAGATAGAGGCCATAGGTTCTATCCCTATGTTGGTCAGGAAAATTTGCTTGGTATTTTGCCAAATAGCAAAGTAACTGAGTTCTAAATAGTTATATCAATAATTCCTTGGATAATAATCTTTTTCCATTACTTTTCTCATCCAACTTCCATAAATTATAGTGAAGAAACAAAGAATAGAGTCATAGTCTCAAAGAAAATAAAGACTAACATAGCCTAATAGACTGTGACTTCATTGAGGACAGAAAACACATCTTTTTATTTTTGTCTTCTTTTCACTCTCTAGAAACTAAAACATTTCAGGGTCACATGAATCTTCTAGTGGATTGAATTAAAATGGACTGGACCATTTTTAATTCCAGGCACAGAGGCTGATTAGAACAGTGTCAGAAGCAATATATAAACAAGATGTTGTGAGTTGCTGAAAATGGAACAATTACATTAAAAACTTTTAGTGGCTTCCAGATGAAATGGATCTTACTTTGTGATGAAGGTAATGGTGTTACAGAGCTATACGTCTCTAAGGTAAATTATTTAACCCACCCTCATTTTTCATATTGGCAAAAGGGAAATGATGATAATGTTTACCTTATCATTTTATTTTTGTATATTTAATATACATTTCAATGTATGTTTAATATACATTGTATATTATCAATGTATATTAAATATTTGGCACACTGCTTAGCATATAGTGAGCACTCAGTAATTGTTAACTATTATTATTATTTATGGATTTATTTCAAATACTGGCTAACTAGCTAAGGGGGACTTTGCCAAGACTCTAGGCACCCACATGCGGGAGTTAATATTTCTGGGTTACATCATAATTGCAAAACATACATGGTGGTTTGGATGCCATAGTAACTTCTTAGACCTAGCTAATTTGCCACTGGGGAGCTTAGAAAGATAATGGTTAATGAGAAAATGTACAACCAATCTGTATATGTTATTTCTAGAGCCTGTCCAATTCCCGGGGGATGAAAAGCTCAACTCAATATTAAAGTGTTTTGGGGAGATAAAAAAAAAACTGCCAAGTAAAAGCTAATGGCAGAATAACCCATTTTCTGCCTTCACTATGGCCCAAGCATCCACTTCTCTTTCTAATCTCCTCTAAATCACCTTGACTAAAACGCTGCCACTGTTTGGGTCAATAGGAAATAAAGGCCATTTTTGTTGTTGTGATTAGAAACTGAGGAACTGCAGAAATCTTGACCAAACCATCTTGGCTTCTTTTTCAGCATCTATTAGCCAGAAGGTCCTCAGTGCATTCTTCAGTCTTTTCAATTACATCTCCAAAATAGATGTCCCAATTGTCGGGGGGGATGTCTAAAACCAGGAAGCTACAGTCTGAATAATTTTCTTAATAAAGAATGAGGAGGCAAAAGAGAAAATTCATTGAACTGAAAGAAATCCCAGTGACAACTGGCTGTCCAATATTCTATAAGCAGATTCTGTCAAAAGAGCCAGAGTAAAATTGCCTGGGTCAATGTACGGAAGGTATACAAAATACCAACTGGTCAACCACAACATACACTAGAGAGCTTCCAGTTCATTCACTCATCCACCTTAATTCATTTGCCTGTGATTTGTCAGTTTCCTTCAAAAGACTGTAAGCGCCACAGGACTGAAACCACAGGTGTATCACTTTACTGTAGTAACCCCACTACCTAGTACAGTGTCTGGCATAGAGTAGACACTCAAAAAGTGGATTATTTTATGTAATGGGAACATAAATCTCTGTTACAGACTATGTGCTCCAGAAGCAGATGCTGAGTAAGATTTGAGGTAGAGACCCTACACAGCCTTGGATGATCTGACGGGGAATCTTTAGAGCAAGTTTAGACTTTCAAATGTTTTATTAAATCAAAATAGTTGTCCTTTTACATCTCCACTTTTCTCAATACAACGCAATGGATACAGGCTTTTTCAGGAAAGGCATGACTTTGGGCAGGGAGCTCTGTGGCTGATGCCAAACTTGAAGGAGCTGACACCTAGAGGCTGTCTGTGTGAGAGCTTGCTCTCCCACAGCTGGGCAGCACGTCCTTTCTTGAAAGGGTTACAGGGTGGTGCATTTTGGGGAATTATATTACTTTGCTCCCTGGTAGAGATGAGGCAAAGGGTAAGACCTAGAGAAGAAGGCTCTCTGTTGGCTGAGCACAGCGATGAATCTCTGAATGTGCAGAGACCCCCAACTGAGTTTAGAGATGATTAAGAGAGAGATGAACTGCCTTCATAATACAATAGGAGAGTTTCTTTTGTTTGTTTTTAATTTGATAGAGGACAGTGGTGAGGGCCAAGGAATTGAGCTAAAGACTGATGCCTGAGGCCTAAATTACCACACATTATAAGACTTTTTAAGCCCTGGTAGACAAATATTTAATTTATATTTTTACCCCCCACTTTTAATATGCCGAGGGGACATAATCAATGTGATAGTTTCACCCGAACCAGATCAGCTAACTAAGATTCATACCCAACAGTGATGGAATACATGTAAGTACACATATCTTGTTTCTACCCTTTATTAATCAATTATCAGCCTTTTGGCTAACATCAAATGTCTACCTTTTATTGACTGTTCCTGTTGGGTTGTTCTCCATGCCTGTGTGCCCCCAAAAGTGATTTCATGGAAGTCAGAAAATGAGAACGGAATGTGATGCGGGTTACATAGAACATAGAGGAAGACACACATCAAAGTTAAACATCCACTGAGCACAAGCCCATAACTTTGAGCACAAGCCCATAAGAAACAATGCCCAGAAAGTTCTGGGGAGAATATGGAATGTGGGTTTTGAGATGGCATTTTGTGATGATATTCTTCAAAGCAAGAATCCAGAGTCTATTCACTTAAGGAGCAATATCTCAAGGATAATCTCCCTGAATATGGACATTTGTTACAAAGAGAAACCTTTTGAATTTATTAGCCTTAGCAATATATACCAGTGCTTCAACATATACAGGATCCGTTAAATATTTATAATGCTGTGTCCAAAAACACAGGTCAAACCAGGTGAAACTCTAGAGCAGCTGTTGTTAACTATGGGTGATTTTTTTTCTCCCAGGGGACATTTGGCAAAATGGAAGACACTTTTGGTTGCTACAACTAAGGGGCTGGACTGATTGATATCTAGAAGGTAGAGGCCAAGGATGTGGTTGGAGCCTACAAGACACAGGACAACCCTCTACAACAAAAAATTATCTGGCCCCATATATCAACAGTGCTGAAGTTAGAAAACACCTCTCTAGAGTGAATTTATTGGGACACGTGTATCTGACAAGTTCTGAGGCAGGTGAGCTTGATCCAGCAGCTCCAAGGAAGCCTCCAGGCCCTGAATTCTGCCTGCCTTTTTTTTCTGGCTTGCTATGGTATTGGCTTAGTCCTCAGGATCCTGCCTCTCACCTGCCAGCTCCAGACACTCCCTCTGTGGTACCAAAATAGCTTCAGAACTTCCATCTTCACACCACGCTACAGAGGAGAAGAGAATTCTTTTCTGCCAGCTCCCACACAAATCCTGAATTACTTTTTTGTCATTTGTATGATAGGTTAAGGACCAACACTATGGTCAGTGGAACAGCTACTCTCAATCCAGTGGTTCTCAACTTTAGTTCTCATCAGAATCACCAGCGGGGGTTATTAAAATACAGACTGCTAGTGTATATTTCAGTAGGTGGGACTTTTTTTTAATGAAGGACCAGACGGTATGATTTTAGGCATTGCAGGCCAAATAAGGTCTGTTTTTCCTTCTAGTCTTCCTCTTTCTTTTCTTCTCTTTTGTGTCCCCCTCCTCTTCCTCCTTCTCCTCATTCTTTAAGCAATCCTTTACAAATGTAACAATATATTTTTAGAATGTAAGCTGCACAAAAACAGGCCACTGGCTGTATTTGTCCCTAGGCTCTTTGAGGACTCTAAGCTTCCCCTGTTTAAATTACTGCATTGTTTACAGGAAAAGTTTGCAGAATCCTGTGAAAAAAAATAATTATAAGAGAACTCTAAATTGTACCAGAGCTGAGGGAGAATATCTAAAAGAGGACAAACTTGGAAGGGGGCCACCTTACCAAGGCTGGGATTCAGACCTCATTGGAGAAGCTTGCAACTCACTAGTTGGTAAAGAAATTTGCTGTTTTGCTAGGTCAAAGCTGGTCCACAGTTGCTGGACAAGCAGGAAGTAAACCTTGGGGCATAAGTGTGGTATGGCTGATAATTGGACATGCAGGCTTGCAGAGGGTGTTGGAGAGGTGTGGGCAGAAAGCTTGAATGTGGAGTGCCCTGTTGAAAAGACCATGGACAGGTGAGACTGACTGGGGCTGCTGAGTCATGGAGGGACTTATGCTCTGGGTTCATGATAAAAGCAGAGCCCCACCACATGTCTTCCCACCCACACCAATGACTGTCAATGCAACTCCAGTAATGCACAAGAGAGCCCCTTTTCTCCTCTGATGTGCCTCCAGTGCCTGCTACTAAGAAAGCTTAACATTATTTATGGTAAAGGAGAAATGCTTAAAGGATGTCCACTCATTATCACAGAGCAGATATCGAAGGGTAAATTTGGAGATGAAAAGCCAAAAAAATGATAACTGGCACACATATAATTTTTTATAATCCTTATAATTACCCTATGAGAAAGGAATAAAAGTTACTCACATTTTATAGCCGAGGAAGCTGAGATTCAGATAGGCTAAATGATTTTCCCTAAGTTCCATACATAGTGATTGGGAGAGCCAGAATTTAAACCCAAGGAGACTGATTCCAAAATATAGCAGGTGCAGTGATCACTCAGCCAACCAGGTTAGCACTGGGCTCTGTTACCCAATGGCTCCTCTCCCTTCCTTAGGTGTTTGATATAGTCAGAAATAGTGAAATTTCAGGAAATAGAGACCAGAAGGGAAGATCACACCATCATGCTTTTTTCTTCTTTGATACTCAAGAAACTTAATTGTTTTTTTCATCAAAAACATTGAGATGCTTAACATAAAATGGATAACCTCTTTGAAAAGATTTATCCTACTAGGGTTTTAAGGGAAAATAGCAAAACAATGCATTATAAATTCCTGCCACAAACACATCTACATTTTTATTCAATTTTTGTCACTGTCACAAATATTAAAAGTATTGGAGAACACTTAATGGATTTTCTGTAGTTTTCAGTATCTCTGAGCTTTGGTAAAAAATCTCATTTATTATCACTTGGCCCTTGGACATTTGTATCCTGTGTTGCAAACCTCACGAAAGGATCATTTCCTGGCTTACTAAGTGCCTTTTCCTCATAAATGATGCTTTATAGATACCAATAGAACCTGAAAGAGGTCCTTGAGAAATACCATTTATGTGGGATAAAGTGATTGTCAAGGTCCCACAATTCCCATGGCCACTTTTTTTGTTCTGATACTTATATTAAATAGACATTTGCAGAAGGTTTCTGTTTCTGAATTTGGTGGGTTTGGGTCCTCTTATTTACTTCTACTTTAACAAAATCAGTGCTTTAAATAAAAACTAAATATGTTAAGATATATTAATAAATGTAATGTATGCACATTGCATAAAAGTTAGACAATATAGAAAAGCCCAAAAAGTAAATCCAGCCACATTTCCACCACCCAGAGACAGTCATGGTTTGGAGTGTTTCCTTTCAGGCTTATTCTTTCTAGATGTCAAAGTATAGCATATTTGCAGTAAGTTTGTCAATACAGTTCACGTACTGCTTTTCTACAAATGACTTGTTTTTTAAACGCATCCGAATGTTTTATACTGGCTATAACAACAGACACAGAAAAGTGCTCAGCTCATATATATACAAGCTCACGAATTTCCACAAACTGAACATGCCCATGCAGCCAGCCTCCAGGTCAGAAACAGAACATCACCAGCTCCTGGGAGTGCACCTCCTCAACCCACAACCCTGTGCCGCGCAGTCACTATCCTGCCCCAGCAGCAACCATGGTCTAGATCTTGATTGTTTAAAACTTTATATAAATGGAAGCATGATGTATGTACTCTTTAGTGCTTGGTTTTTCTCATGCAACACTTGATGGGTGAGATTCATCACTATGTGTAGTAGTAGTTTGTTCATTTTCCTTGCTGACTACAAAACTTAAAAACTATATAGGGATTAGAAGAGTGAAGTTCATACATATCCTAGTTCAGGAAACTGATCTCTGCCATCTCCTAGTGAGGTGATGTTATTCAGAATTACTTCTCTGATGAGCACTGCAGTGATTTTTAAAAATCTCAGTCGAGGGTTAGGGGGAAAAAGTATGTAAGTGACTCCTATAATGGCCTCCAAAATTATGTGTGTATCTGCTACTGGGAGTCCCTCTAAATGTAAGTGTCCCTAGTCGGAAAGGGTTTTCTTTCTTAGGAAGACGTGTCAAAAACAGAATGAGCAAAATATTGGGATTAGGCAAAGCAAATAAATGAGCTCACAGGAATTTCTTTTATCCTGATTATTTGTAGGGTATAGCTACAATTCAAAGGGATTTCTTTTCTTTTTCTTTTTTTTTTAAATTTTTTAAATTTTATTTTTTATTGCATTTTAGGTTTGGGGGTACATGTAAAGAACATGCAATATTGTTGCATAGGTACACATGTGGCAGTATGATTTGTTGCCTTCCTCCTCAAAGGGATTTCTTAATTCATGAGAAGGTTAACTTCTTGATTGTTTAGAGCAGTACCATTTAAAGTAGCAAGGACCACGACAGCATTAGCTTCACAAAAGAGCTTGTTAGAAATGCAAATTCTCCAGCCTCATCCCTAGGCCTACAGAATCAATATTTCTGAATATAGGGCCCCGATAACTTGGTTGCAAGGAGCTCTACAAGTGATTCTGATGCTGACTCTAATTTGAGAAATCTTGTTTTCGCTCAAGAGATGGTGATGGTAAAAAGCTTGCTGGGGAAGGTGCAGGAGCTAAGAGCAGTGGCTCATACCTATAATCCCAGTGCTTTGGGAGGCCAGCGTGAGATGATCACTTGAGACCAGGAGTTCAAGACCAGCCTGGGCAATATAGCAAGATGCCATCTCTACAGAAAATAAAATAGTGAAACAAAAACTTGGGTGGCAAGCACCTGTAGTTCTAGCTACTCAGGAGTTAAGGCTGGAAGATCATTTCAGCATAAGAGTTTGAGACTGTAGTGAGCTATGACTGCACCACTGCACTCCAGCCTGAGCAACAGAGTGAGACACTGTCTCTAAAAAAAAATTTTTTTAGAAATATTGCCCAGTGTATGATCCTAGGCAAATTACTTAACTGTTTTGAGACTCTGCTTTGTTACATATCAAATGAGACTGTAATAGCAACCTCATAGGATTTCTGTAAACTTTAGACAAAGGCAATGCCCATGAAGGGCTCACCACAATGCTAAGTAGAGAATTCTTTTATCTTGGGGGTCCGTGTTTGGCCTTTAGGATTTCCATGAAATTCCCGATTGAACCATAGGTAGATAAAATGGGCCCAACTGGGCTAATCAGAGACTCTTTCCTAGAAGCTTGAAGAAAAAGATATGAGGGTTTTAGTCTTCACTCACAGCTTGACATGTGAATGTCAAGGGCATGTGAATAAGGAAGCCAGGGGCAGCTGTCTTCTGCCATATGGGCAGAGATGGAGATTCAGCAGGAGTGTCGAAAAAAGAGAAGAATGAAGCGGAGGTGCAAAAATAAATGAAAATGAGAGACCATATGGCCTCAGAGAGAGAGAGAGAGAGAGAAGGAGAGATAGAGAATAGATACTCAGTTTTTCAACCCAGACTCTTCAGAGGTCAGACTATAATTAACACCCAGTAAAATGCTCCTGTATCCTTATACTATAGCACCTTAAGATTTCAGCTCATTTGAGGAGACACATGATAATTGTAACAAAAAACAAACCAGGACTAAGACGGAGTACAGTTTCAACACTGTCCCCCCAAAAGTCTCATTGCTACCCCCATCTAAACCAGGACCCTGACAGCCAGGACAGTTTTGCTCAATGCAGTGTTTCTGATGCTTTTATCTTCCTGCATCTGCATCTTTAAAATAGAGCATCTTTGGCCAGCTGCACTAATACTCACAGCAGGGAGAATATTTACATGCTCAACATAACCACCTGGAAGAAAGAAAATGAAGATAAGATGTCTTCTAGGTCATGGAGGAAAAGCCCATAATTCCCTCTTTATAATAATGAGAGACATTTACTCCCTGGAGTCTAATAACAGCAAAGTGGCAGAAAAGTCTCATCAGCAGGCTATCTTTTGATGAATTCATTTTGGTAGTGTCAGGAAAAACCTTTCTTAAGTTGCAGATCACATATAAAAGCTACAAGTATTCTTCCTGAATCTATCTCCTATGTCTTTTTCATGCCTTCCCTACTCTGATTAAGAGCCAGGTGAACAGAACACTTGAGCTCCTCGCTGGGTTTTGAAGAAGCTGGGTTTTAACCAATCTTACAGGTAGATATTTATTGCACCTATTTATCATGTATTGAAGGGATAATTGAGAGCACTCCCCACCCCCAAAGGGTTCCTTGAGAACAAGGCTTAAGGCTCTATCCTTAGAATTCAGAAGAATGTCTGGGTTATTCAAGAAGATCCGCTGACACACAATGCCATTTCCTATCTCTTTGCAGTGATGGAAATAAAATATAACTATTAAACTCTATGGGCACCATCAAAGAAGTTTAATTTTACATATAAAAAGAATGTATATGATATTTGCAGAATCTCTCTAATAATGTTCTCTTTGTTTATGCTTATATGCTGTTTAACATTTATATTCAGCGGGGAGCTTGCCCAAGTGCCTCAAATGAGATCCAAGAGTTATGATTGAATACCAACATTGCCTAACATTTCTGTTCCTAAGAAAGTCATTAAAAAGAGGGTGGGGAGAGAGATCCAAGATGGCCGATAAGCAACAGCTCAGGAATGTAGCTCCCAGTGAAAGCACAGAGAACGCGTGGACGCCGCACTTTCCGACAAATTTTTGTTGCTCACAGACCAGGAGATTCCCAGCAGAGGAGCCACACGGGTCGCCAGCGCGACTCTTTTGGCCAGCGCGGCTCTTTGGCCGGCGCCCGGCACGGCGCTTCCCGGTGCGGAGCTTCCCGGTGCGGAGTATACGGGACAGATGGGCTTGACTGGTCCCATCCCCACAAGGAAAACAGCAAATGGAAGCGCTGAGGACTGAGAGCTTCACAGCAAGCACAGCGAACCCAGGAATGTCCGGCTCTGAGGGGAAAGGGCGTCCGCCAAAGGAAAACTAAGAAACCGAAAAACTTCATCACCGGGCGGAGAGAGATCCAAGATGGCCGCGTAGCAGCAGCTCGGGATTGTGGCTCCCGGTGAGGGCGCAGAGAGCGAGTGGATGCCGCAATTGCAGACGAATATTTGATGCCCACAAACTGGGAGATTCCCGGCGAAGGAGCCACATGGGTCACCAGTGTGACTCTTTTGGCTGGCGCGGCGCTTCTCGGTGCGGAGTGTGGGGGACTGGATGCCCTTTTAGTCGGGCTCGGCGGGTCCCATCCCCACAGGGAGAACAGCGGTTGGAGGCGCTGAGGACTGAGAACAAGCACCGCTGAACCCGGGAAGGCTCAGCTCTGTGGGGAAGGGGCGCCCCCCGAAGGAAAACTAAGAAACAGAAAAAACTTCATCACCAACAACCCGGACGTCCACTCAGAGATCTAATCTGAAAGTCGGCAATTACAAAGATGACAGGTGGATAAATCCACAAAAATGGGAAGAAACCAGTGCAAAAAGGCTGAGAACACTCGAAATCAGAATGCCTCTCCTCCTACAGGGGATCGCAGCTCCTCATCAGCAAGAGAAGAAGGCTTGA
>PVKP010030241.1:0-28133 GCA_004027715.1 Plecturocebus donacophilus
TTGTTATTTTCATCCCCTATTCCTTCCTGTCTCCATTGTTAAACACAATTATTGGCATAAAAGAGGTTTTTAATACCCATTTTTAGACTGTATTCTAGCCTGAGCAATAAAACAAGAATCCCATTCTCTCTCCCTCTTTCTCTTCCTCTTTCTTTCTCTCTTCCATTCTTTTTTTTCTTTCTTTTGCTGTTTCTTTCTTTCTCCTTTTCTCTCTTTTTCTAAAATCTCTTCCTCTTTCTTTCTTTATTTTCTTCTTCCTTTTGCTGTTTTTTTCTTTCTCCTTTTCTCTCTTTTCTAAAATCTCTTTCTCTTTCTCTCTTTCATTCTTTTTATTCTAAAAAAAAAAAAGAAAGTTAAACACCACATGTTCCCCCTCATACGTGGAAGCTGAAAGAAAGTTGATCTCCTAAAAGTAAAATGTAGAATAGAGAGTCATAGAGCAGCAGTTTTCAACCTTTTTGGCACCAGGGACCAGTTTCATGGAAGACAATTTTTCCATGGATGGGGGTGGGAGATGGGGTTGGGGGATGGTTTCGGGATGAAACTGTTCCACCTCAGATCATCAGACATTCAATTTTCATAAGGAGAATGCAACCTAGATCCCTAGTATGTGCAGTTCACAGTGAGGTTTGTGGCTCCTTTGAGAATCTAATGCCTCTGCTGATCTGACAGGAGGTGGAGCTCAGGGAGCAATGCTCACTGGCCTGCTGCTCACCTCCTGCTGTGCAGCCCGTACCAGTCTACAGCCCGACGATTAGGGACACCTGTTCTAGGTGATGGGAAGGGAACAGGGTAGATTTGTTAAAGGTTACAACATTACAGCTAGATAGGGGAAACAATCCTGGTGTTCTATACTGCTATAAGACGACTATAGTAAACAATAATATATTATCAAGTTTCAAATAGCTAGAAAAAGGATATTGAATATTCCCAACACAAAGAGGTGACAAATGTTTGGGCCAGGCACAGTGGCTCATGCCTGTACCCAATAGCCTCATCCCAATAGTGGTACATGCCTGTACATATAGCCACATCCCAATAGTACATATAGCCACATCCCAATAGTGGTACATGCCTGTACCAATAGCCACATCCCAGCTACTTGGGAGGCTGAGGCAGGAGAATTGCTTGAACTCGGACACAGAGTGCACTCCAGCCTGTGCAACAGAGCCAGATTCTGTCTCAAAATAAAAAAGAAAAGAAAAGAAATGATAAATGTTTCAGATGATGGATATGCCAATTACCTGATCTGATCATTATATATTATATATTGAAACATCACTACATACACCACGAATAAATGCAATCATTGTGTGTCAATTTAAAAAATGAAATAAATATTTAAAAAGAAAAGGACAATCCTTATTTGATAAAGGTGTAGTATCCAGAACACATACATAAAATATTAATCTCTAATTAGAGTTCTACACAGTTTTTCTGCATATACCATCCTCCCAATACATCATCTATACTTTCTAATTTCAGCTTCTTTAAAGTGGAAATACATGTGCAGATTTCTTCTATATTTTTACAATCTTTTCCAATCTTTTTCAAGTTGTCTTGCCAATACTGACTTAATAGCATTTGTCTTACAAGTTCATTTTCATTTAATTTTTTCAAAGTATTGCATTAATTCTCTTTTCATCCTCTTATTTCATCAATGTATAGAATATTTCTCTTGTGTAGTTTAAATAACATCTACAGTCAGCCTAAGAAGACTGTTTGGCAGGCATCAGCTCATCCCATGAGAGGAGTTACTTGCATACTAGAAAGCAGCCTGCCAATCTTGGGCATGCACAAGCTATGGCCTCAGACAATATGCTTCACCAATGCAATGGGAAGAGGCAGAGGCTAATACAGTGAGACTGAGACGTGGATTGGTTGACAGAGCTTGTCCTAGGTATATATATATACACACACTCATACATCTTTTACTTGCTGATGAATATTATAAGAAGTTTAAAATTATCTAATTGTTAGAAATTTTTGATTAGATAGTTTTGAATTTCTTAAATCTTAAGTAAATTTGGTTTACTTCCAAATCACACTGGTAGCAGTGTAAACTGATGTGATTTGGCAACTTGGCATAACATGACTCAGAGTATCTAGGACATGAGAAGTATTCATGGGAGTCCGTAGTCTTTGGCACTTGTTTGGGGTATGCTAAAGAATCAAAAGGATAGAGTTTAGGAGATGGAGACACAGATGCCGCCTGAGAAAAGTAGGCAGGTTCTATAGCTGAGAGGCAGAAGGCCCTATTTTGTAGCTTGGGAGAGGCAGCAGGAGTCAATTTGGTGAGTCAAATTGAGACTCAGAGTGCCAGGTGCAGTGGCTCACGCCTATAATCCCAGCACTTTGGGAGGCCGAGGCAGGCGGATCACAAGGTCAGGAGACTGAGACCACCATCCTGGCTAACACGATGAAAACCTGTCTCTACTAAAAATACAAAAACTTAGCCAGGCATGGTGGCACACACCGGTAGTCTCAGCTACTTGAGAGGCTGAGGCAGGAGAATCGCTTGAGCCCTGGAAGTAGAGGTGTCGGTGAGCTGAGATCCCGCCACTGCACTCCAGCCTGGGCAACAGAGCAAGACTTCATCTCAAAAACTAAAAAACGATTGAGACTCAGTAGAGAACATTGGGTACTTGGTGGACCTCAGAGGCTGTTTTCTGGGGAACTTGAAAAGAAGAAGATTCTGTGGTTCAAGAAGAGAAGATCTAAGAAAAATCCTTCAGTGTCCTCGGTAAGTTGGCCATCCGAGATCTGCACCCAGGTGCCAGTCTTCTCAGGATGAAACGTGGCCTGAAATATCCAGGATTCCTAGATCTGTCTTTCCTCAAAAGGGATCTAGCAAAATTCTTCTCTCTTCTTGGAAAGACAGAGAAATACTCTCAAGTTCTTTCAAAGGGAAACTATGTGGTATGAGAAGGACTGGGGTAGGGTTACCACTTGGTACTCAGAGCTGTCTGCTGAGAATTTTATAGCAATCAGGCCTCACTAGCTGCTTGTGTAATATACTTGATTTAGTATTTGATTATAAATATTTATCTTCTCTCACTTCTAGGAACATGAGGTAAAACAAATATTTAGTGGTTTATTACACCCCTTCAATCATCTACTAGAGAAATGGCAATATTCAACTCTGATATATATGAAATCTAGATTCATGAAAGATTTAATTGGTATAGCCTTAGAAGTCATACCTTATCCTTATACGAGTGAAAAAACTGAACACTGAAACATTGAGCATCATACAATGTAATGACAGAACTATATTTCTTGTCTTTCCACCACACCATACTTTTTCTATTCCCAGAGTTGTTTTATGTCCAAATCAAGAAAAACATCCTCAAATTCCCATAATGCAAAACTTATAGGTGAGCTTTAGGAGCTCTGTGACCCTCCAATATTTTGCAGCACTATTTAGTCTATGTATGCACATTTTTCTACAGAAACATTCTCAAAGGGGCTCCCATAAATGTTGAAACCTACTGCAAACTACTTATACTGGTGGGATGGAAGGAGGATCTAATATTTATTTCCTGCTGACCATTTTTTCTCCTCTCCTTCTACCATTTACTGTCACGCAATTTTTTACTTGAGTTATTCTTTATAGAAGCCTACAAAAACCAAGATGTGAATCAGGCTGTATCTGTGGCCACATTTAGCATATAAAATTCAGACAATTTTTAATGATTTTGTAACAATATTTTCATGCTTACATAAAACATAGGGTATCATAAACCTCAGAAGAAAATTTGGAATTGTATCATTCTCTCGATCCTGTTATATCAGGATTTTGTATAACAGTAATTCTTTTCATGGAAAGCAGATGTGATTCAACTTTTTCCTTAGTGTCCAAGCTGCAAGTGACCACTAAACAGCCAGAAGTTTGTCACTTCATATTTAGAAGAAGAAAATTTTTTGGCCATTCAGGGAGTAAGGGAGACTCTCTAAATTACATTCAAGAAGAATTGTGGTCTTATACAAGAATCATTAGGTTTGGGTCTGGAAACTTTGTCCTAGTCTCAGTCTTGCCACTTATTAGCTGTATGACTTTAGGTTTATTGCTTAATATTTCTGGGTTTCAATTTCCTCACCTGTAAAATAACCACAAAAATACTATCTGACTTGCTGATACTCAATGTTGATTGATATGTCTGTTATGGGTTGAATTGCATCCCAACCCCCAAATTTATATGTTGGAACTCTAACCCCAACTCCCTCAGAATATGACCATATTTGGAGATATGTTCTTTAAAGAGGTAATTAAGTTAAAATAGGGCCATTCAGATGAGCCTTAATCCAATCTGACTGGTATCCTAATAAGAAGAATGTATTAGTCCATTCTCACACTGCTATGAAGAAATACCTAAGACTGGGTAATTTATAAAGAAAAGAGATTTAATTGACTCACCATTCCTGGTGAGGCCTCAGGAAACTTACAATTATGGTGGAAGGGAAAACAAATATATCCTTTTTCACGTTAGCCAGAGAGAGAAGTGCAGAGTGAAGCGGGGGAAAAGCCCCTTTTAAAACCATCAGATCTTGTGAGAACTCACTCGGTGTCACAAGAACAGCACGGGAGAACTACTTTCATGATCTAATCACCTACCGTGAGGTCCCTTCCCTAACGTGAAGATTACAATTAGGATTACAATTTAAGATGAGATTTTGGGTAGGGACACAGCCAAACCATATCAAAGAGGAAATCTGGACACAGGATGTGTGCACATAGAGAAAAGCCCACATGAGGACTTGTGAGAAGACAGCTGTCTTCAGTCCAAGGAGAGAGCCTCAGGAGAATCCAAACCTGCCAACACTTTGATCTTCCACTTCAAGCCTCTAAAACTGTGAAAAAATAAATTTCTGATTTTTAAGCCCCCCAGTCTGTGGTATTTTATTGTGATAGCCCTACAAAACTAAGACAATGGCAAAGTCTACTATTAAAACTATTAATTACTAAAGATGTGTAAGAAATTGCTTTGATAGCAGGGTATATTTTATCTACAAATGATTTCAAGTTGTTTAGATCACTTTTTCCTCCACCCCGACTGATTCCTGCTATTTCCAGAAAGTAATTGTTGGTACTCTTCTGCCACTTAAACCCCAGATAAATATCAAAATTGGAAGGTATTTTTAAATCATTCTATTCCAACCCCTTATATTATGGAAGATAAATTGAGTCTCAAATTCATACAATTAGCCGTTTCTGTAAAATAGGGGACTGGCAGATTCCCAAGTACCTTTGTCATTGGAGTATTGTGAAGAAAAGCGTGGGTAATTCCAGTAGAGTGCTTAGCACAATGCTCAGTACACTGTAGCTCTTTATGATTGACAAAGGGCAAATTAATAGTTTGGTCTGGGTCTTGTTGCTTATTATTGGTAAATCTAACCTTCCAATCATGCTTGGGGATATTGAAACTCTCAGATTTCCCCCAAATCCAAGCCCAGTGAATTTTCCCAATAGCAATAAACCTGATCTAATTTAGAATAAACTTGTTGGGAACCGGATGAGCTTCTATAATATTTGGTTCAATTTGTCAACAGGAACCGCAAAGCACATGGGGAGCTGAAGGGTGTAGACCCCTTACATGCCTGGGACTCAATCAAAGCCAGGCTAAACTACTGAGCCCACAAGTTAACAGCTTATTCTCTTAACAGTTTATTCTCTGAGCCCCTTATCCTTTCCTTCTAGAAGAAAAGCAGAAGCACAAAAGGTCGTCCGATGGAGGTCACTGGTCCACCAGCTCATTCCATGGGGCCATCACCAAAGAGAATCTGATCAGTAGCCTGCATCTGGTGTGAACTAGTTTGCACAGTCCACCAACCCCCAGCCTGAGCTCCTCCTTATCATCATTAAAAAAACAAAAAGGCCCTGTATTTCTCTTTAACCCTTGTCCTGGCGATCTGAGTGGATTCTCTCCAGCTGTGTTGAATCATGCCTTTCTATCTTTTTATCTCTGCTTTCCCAGCATTTCCTTCGCTAAGTAACACAGGCAGATGACCAGACTCAAAACGCTTCCCGACTTTCAGTCTGGATTTCAGTGAAATACTCCTTCATGTTCGCTTTGGAGGCTATAGTAAAGATTACATGAGAGACTGTTACCTTCCAGCTCTTAACCATTGCCTCATTGCCTCTGGTCTGACCTGAATTCACAGAGGGCATGGTCACCCGACAACTTAATCAATGAGCCCCTTTGGCTTTAGGGTGGCAGGGGCCAAGAGCTCCATCAAAGAAGCCTATGTGCTTTCAGCAACTCAGAAGATTCCAGTTGTTTTCAGCAGGCCTGAGAGGTTAAAATAAACAAATAAGAAAATGCCAGGTTGCCCTCTCATTTCTTCTCATACCCTGTGCCAGCCAGAACCAGGGCTGAACAGGCTGCCCCCAAAGAGACTGCGGTGGTGCCCATGATGCCAGGCCACACGACCAGAGCTTTCCCTGCACTAAGTGCCTGCCTTTCTCTCCTCATTCCACTCTCCATTTCTAAAAATGCATGAAATGCCCATTGCTGTATAATTACCAAATGAATAAAAGGCTCTCCAACCCCTCTCTCCCAGCACAGGGTTCATCCAGGTTGAGGCTGCAGTTGGCAGCTTTTGGGTACATTAACACTTTCAGCACTTTTGAAAACAAAACCCGGTGCAGAAAATCCCAGCAATTGTTGGTGTTTCCAGCTGTCTTCAGTTGCAATTTTCCTGTCCCATAGCAGTAAGGCCTGGGACATGAGTGAGATCTCCATAATGACATTACAGGGTAAATACATGTCCTCTCTGTATGCCTTCAGCCTTTAGGCCTTTGCAGGGCTTTAAAAAAGGCTCATAAACATGTTTGACTGCCAGATCCAGCTCACAGAAAAGAGGCTACTCACTGAGCAATTGTTCAGTCAGAGGGTCCTACTTACAGGGCAGCTCCAGTCCATAGTTTGTGTTCTTTGAGACACATAGATCTTCTGAATTGGAATGGAACTCAAAGAATTGTTTAACTATTTATTGGTTAGTTTCAAATACCACCATTCAGTGTTTAGTCTTGTATTTACCAGAGCATTGTATGCCCCTTTTGCCTAAGATGACAAGAAAAATTGCATAAAGCATTTGTGAATGTCTATTCCCCTTCTGCATTGAGTTGAATTTGTTGTGTGTGTGTGTGTGTGTACACTGAATTTGCTACGTGAATGCACATGTAATTACCTGTGAGGGTGAAAGGCGCTCAAAGCAGGACCTCTTTATAGCTTAGGGAAAATGTTGCAACTCAGCTGCTTCTGATGCTGTCCTCAAAAGTCACCAGTGAGTTTCTCATTGCCAAACCCCATGGCCACTTCTCAGTCCTCAGGCTCCTTGATGTCCTGGTAGCACTCAATACCGTTGATCATCCGCCTGCTCTTTCTTGAAACTTTCTTTGCAAAAGCATATGAGACCCTGCACCACTGTGAAGCTTTCTGATCTCCCTGACTACCACTCTTTCCCTGGTCTTCAACCTCTTTTGGTCCGTAAATGACTGAATTCCCCCATCAGCATGATTGGGTCATCAGCCATCTTCTTGTCTTCCTTCATTCTCTCTTGGGACACTCTATTCCCTACCAGGACATCAAAGATTGCCACTATGTAAATGACTCCCAAATGTACATCTGTGGCCATGCCTTTCCTCTCTAATATTATCTCTTTCTCTGTTCAATCTGTCATACTGGTCCCTCAAACTCAGCATGCACACAATAGAATTCTCCATGTGTACCCCTACTCTCCCCCAGCCCGCCTTCCAGGCCTGCTTCGGCTCTTACATTCCCAGTTTGTGTTTGGGTCACCAGCATCATCTAATTAGCCAGACTTAAAACCCCAGAGTCGTCTTTAATTTATTTCTTCCACTTGCTTCTTCGTGGGACTGTTAGCGAATCCATCTGAAACCCTAAATGTCTTGTGTAATTTTTTCCTTCTCCATTCCCTCTGCTACTACACTGGTCAAGCATCTATTATTCTCACCAGAGTATTGCTAGAATCTCTAAGAATTTAATGGCTCTCTTCTCCCTTTCTTCCACATCATCTATGCATTACACTCAGATGAATCATCCCACAACATGGTTTTTATTATATTACTCCTCACCCAAAAATCAATGGCCCCACTACCCATACAATAAAATCCAAACCCTTTAGCCTAAAATTAAAATGACTCCAGGATCTGGCCAATGGCCATCCTGCATTCAGCCAAATATAACTTCCCAGTGTTTCCTATTATTTCCCTTCAACGTTTAAGTCTTTATTCATATTGTCCCCTTTCCTAGAATCCCCACCCATCTCTTTGTGTTTAAATTTACAGACTTGAGACATGACATAAAAACCAACTTCTCCTTAAAGATTTTTCAGATATCTTCTTCTCCTAACCCAGCATATCACAGAAATTGTTTACCTGGATTCTCAATGGTTTATCTGTAGCTTTGTATGGCATGTTCTACCAAAGATTCAAAAACAAAAATATAATCTAATCTTCCTAACTAGACTAAACATTGCTTTAGAGTAGGGTCACATGCTACCCATTGCAATGGACTGAATGTTTGTGGCCCCAATTACATCCATGTTGAAACGCTAATGTGCAATGTGATGGTATTTTGAATTGGGACTTTTAGGAGATGATTAGGGTTGGATGAGGTCATCAGGATGAGGCCCCCAGATGAGATTAGTGCCCTTATAAGAAGAGACACCAGAGATCTTTCTATTCTTTCTCTCTGTCTTCTCAGCATGCACAAAGGAAAGGTAAAGTGAGCACAGAGGCAGGAAAAGAGCCCTCCCCAGAACCTGACCATACTGGCACCCTAAGAAATAAATTTCTGTTGTTATGGGAGCCCAAGACAACTAAGGCACTCAATTATATGTACCCATTGCTTAACATTCCTAAATATTTATCAGATGAATGAATGAATATATGAGTGGAATACATGTCTAAAAATTGTCTTTGATCTCTGATGTCCAGCAGAGCCTGCCACTCAAGGATTCTGACTCCTCTTCACTGCCCTGGCCATGTCCCTGCCTGGCTTTAACTAAGCTCAACCACTGCAAGCGTATCCCTCCTTCTAAGCCAGAGATGGTTTACTTGCAGCCCAGAGTCTAGATATCGCCTACAAGTACTATTTTTTCCAACACCATAGTGTTTTTCTAGCTTCAAGTTAGTTGCCAGCATTTAAAAATTGGGAGATTTCATGCAAATGTATAGATTTGGGCCATGGTGGACCCTCAATGACAAATGACTACTACTTATAGATGGGGCTTGTATGTTCAAGCCACAGCTCCAACTAGTTAATGTGACTTTCAGTGGCCCTTGTGTAAGTATTTGAGTTCAAGAGCCATAACTTCCATCTTTCTCTACTCTCACAGCTCCATAGCTAAATTCTGCATCTCTGATTTTGCCCTTCTCATACCAGGAAGGATTCACCAACTACCAAAGCCTGAAATGGACTCTCCTCACCTCTTAGTATTTCTGCAGAACAAGAGTTAACTAAGTCTCCAGGAAATTGAGGTACGCCACCATATATTCTCTCACTTTTCTCATTTCTTCAGGTCAAAACGTTAAAAGTGAGGTTCCAGGTAAGTGGCCAGAGGTATTAATTTTTACAAGTGGTGATCGATAGAACTGGCATTTAAACCCAGGTCTTATGGCTTCAAGTCGTATTTTTTATTTTGATGATGAATTCTTTCTTCACTGGTTTGTGCTGTTGTCTTCTGCAATTCAATCCAACTCAATTCAGCAAATATTTGTTAAGTACTGAAAATGTTGCAGGAACTCACTTCTTTCTGTCCTGGATCAGTAAACATTCTCATTCTAAGTGCTGAGAATTCTCACTCTTCAACTGGACGCCCTGTCTGTTGACAGAAGATAGCCACTAGAGATAAATTCTCTCCGTCGCTTAATAGTTAATGAACATCGACTTTGTCTAAGCATCATGCTAGATCCTACATATACAATGATAAATAAAACTGATATGTCCTTGTCCTGATGGAGCTTAAAATATATCAGTCCTTAAATGTATATTATATTTTTCAAACAAATTAAGAATTCCTGTAGGGTAAGAGCTGCGTATTAACTCTCTTTGAATGATGGAATGGACTGAATTTAGTAGGTATTTCATCGTTGCTATTGATGATGTTCTCAGTTACTCCCAGGTGGAAGCTGCACTTGTCCCTGCCTTCCCTGCTGTCCTTCAAAGCCACTCTTAGACTCCTAGCAGCTGGCTCTTATAGAACTATACTCTTGTTCTTAGAATTATAGGATAAGAATGTGTCAGGTCAGTTTCATGGGCATAAGACCTAGACAGTCACACAGAGCCCTATGCTTGGTTTAATGCTCTATTGTTACTGTCTTGACATTCTCAATGATTCTGGTCAAGGAGCCCCAACACTTGTGTAGTCGTTCTGAGAACAGTGTTGGGATGGCAGCTGATTCAGCTTTAATGTCAACACTATCACTTGTCAATAGGACTCAAGACTCCTCTTCAGTATGTCTTTAGTCCTATTCAAATAAGAAAAACAGTAAGGATATAGTTGGAAAGATATCTCCATATTTGAAGTTGTTTGTATTCCATGGTTCCTCACAGAGTACTATGATCTAAGCCACACACACACAAAAATAATGATGATGCTGAGATAACAATGTCATGTCTGTTCACCTAGATTACTGGCATCTTTAGGTTCAGTGTGCAATAATTCTTAAAGTGAGAGTCCTGCACCAGCAGCAACAGCATCACCTGGGAACTTGGAACTTGTTAGAAATGCAAGTCCTTTGTCCCCACCCCAGACTTACTGAGTTAGAAACTCTAAAGGTAGTTCCCAGTTATCTACGTTTTAATAAGCCCTTCTGATGACTCTAGCATCTGGTGAAAACTGGAAACTGCTGGGCCACGGCATTGTCAGACCCTTAAGAGCAGAGTCCATGTCTCCATAGACCCTCTACCTGCTACTGTTTCTCAACCAGGTGTAGATTATTTAATATTGACCCAATGCTGAACAGCTGGGAAATAGGCTCTGCAAACTTTTCTTTAATGAGTTTATATGAATAGAGGGGAAAGGAGCAGGACTGGTTTTTTTCTTGGGCAACATATTTGTTTATCTTGCTCCTTTGAAGTCAGAGCCATTAATGTAGGAGGTTTTGGTGGCTAAAGCTGAGCATCTAGTGAAATAGAAAAATCTTCTTTTAATTGTTTCCCTGCACATACACATTTTGGAGATAATGCTGTAGAGTCCTATTGCTGAGAGTGACCTTAGATAATTACCCCCACATTTTATAAAAGAGAAAACTGAGACCCAGAGAGACGAACTTACTTGCCTGAGGTCACCCAGTTTTCTCCAAGGCTTACCAAAGGAGGTTTATTAAGAAAGTCAATCACCTTGATGATAATTTGGCTCCCATCGTGACTGAGCAGTTAGGTATTGGATATGGGAGAAGCAGCCACTTATCCAAAAGTTCCATTAATTGCTTTGCCATTGAGCAATTCATACATTTCCTCCCTGTCTTCTCTTAGGTACTTTGATTTCAGAACACATATGTATTTTTTGAAAGACAGTCTTCATGTTCTCTACTTTTTAATGTTTTATTTTTCCTTTGCAGTTGGGCATCTCACCCCAGGAAGACAACATGGTGGCCAAGGTGTGTAGTTAATGAACTATGTAATTGATGACCAACTGTCACCTCCTGGGAGAAGGGTGAGCCCTGCTTGTAGGTGGCCGTGCTCAGCCCCAAGCTGCTTATCTTCACACCTGGTTTTCGTTTGTAGCACCGAAAGCATTTCATGCTTATTAAGCATCATCTGTTCTCAATTTTTAAACCACAAGTTTGGCTTGGTTTGTTTTTAATAAGTGGTTACAACAGAGTCCACCTTTTCAGTGTGATGATGTCTCTTAAACCCAGCTATTGGCATCTTTTGAATTTGGATTAATATGGCCATTATAAGAGGATAAAAACAGGAAGAACATAAATCCTGCAATTTCTTACTTTCTTCTGCGTAGATATAACACAGATTTATTTCCAACACATGTATTAAAAGGATAATCATGTATAAAGGAAAGGGTATAACAATCTTTATCTTTGCATAGTTTTTCATGTCCTGATGTTTTCTTCCCTGGTTTTGAATTTAAGGAAGTTCTAAATTTTATGCAAAATTAGTTTGGAGGATTAAGTCAATGAACACTTCATCATTGCCCAATTTATGTTTCTCAGTATTTTGCAATTGGTATTGCTTGGTTTTTTGACAGCCAGTAGTTCATTATGTGGTATTTTGTCACTGGACTTGTCCAAAAGAGTTAAGACATTCATCTTCTTTTAAGATGAGAGAGTAAGGAGTCTATTTGTTCCAAGTTAAATATAATTGTAAAGTCACAAGTTTTAAAAAAGATATGTAACTGATAGTTAAATTTTAACAGGATTTTCCAGGTTCCTTTAAAATGCATTTTTACATGCCGATTGCCTAGTGTTAAACACATATAACCATTCATGTATTGGGCAGGGATATTTTAGTCTTGGTGTTGGGCAGGGATATTTTAATTTTAGCATGATAAATTCTTTGATGTTGGGTTAGTGCCACAGGTTTGGGCCAGCATGGCACAAGTCTGCAGCCATCTCAACTCTCTTCCCTTAAAATAAAAGCCAACCTGAATTAGGGGAAATGTTTAATTTTTCTTCTAAAGTAAACATTATAGATGTTTCCAAGTTCTAGCTTCAGGAGAAATGGCCCTCCTATAAGTGACCAACAACAGTATAAACCCTCTTCCTGTGTGATTTCAAAAGTTAAGTCTTCTTCATAAATATTTCTAATAAGCCCTATGACATACTTGTATGTTTCACAGATTTGTCCCATCACAACCTTTGCTCTACCCTTGTATGTTTCACAGATCAGTCGTATAACAACCTTTGCTCTTTATTATTTAATTGTCCAGTGTCATCAACTCTGGGCTAGACGATGCCACAGTCCTTTTCCTTTGCTACTGTGTCCTCAACATCTAGAACAGTGCCTGGCACATTATCTGCGCTAGATTAGTCTCTTGGGTATGGATTGAATGAATGAATGAATGAATACCAGAAACACATGTATCATCATTATTCATCCTTAAAATTCAAAATTTAGATTTTATATGAATGAAAGAAAAGTAAGGAAATCACAAGAATACTGATGTAAATTTCTATATTATTCCTAGGGAATGTCTCTAAATTAATATTACTATCCAGTAATTACATATTAATCAATGTATTAACTGGATTACACCCTCCAGTTATCATTGTTGTAATTCCTATGGTTAGAAATATTTCTTCAATATTTTTGAATTGCTATGTAATATTTTGTTTACAGTTGATCTAATATGTTTTCTCATGGGCAAAATAGAAATTCTACTTTTCTTTCCTGAAAAGTTTGTGCAAATTGGTAAAGAGATGTAGAAACTTGGCAAATGTTTAATAGCATGTTTACATTTTTGTTCCCTTTGGAAGTCTAAGTTCATGGCTAACAGAAATCAAAAAAAAAATTAGTTTTTTATATCTGTTCATTCTTTTATATTTCAAAATTTAAGATCAGTAAATTTAAAAGATACAAAGAAAGATTATTACTATCACATTTTGTGATAGATTCCTCTATCAGTGTTGTCAATAAATTATCCTACAGTATGAATCAAACTCTTGAATCATTGAATAAAATATGTTTCTACCACTGTCCTCTACCTTTAGCTGTTGGCATTCAAGGAATTTCTTTTCTCTGGGGTATACACAATATTTTCAAAAGTGCTTTTTATTTCAATGCTCTCCACACCTCTTAGGGAAATTTTAATATCAATAAGAAACAGAATTGCCCTTCTTTGGGAAGGATTCAGATTCTAGATGCTGGTCTTCAAGCTCCGTTCTCTTCTACCTCTTCAGTAAATCCACACTTAACCTCACTTATAGGTTCTTGGAAACTGCAACTTTAAGTGAAATGACCGACAAAAGATCCTCAGGTTACTTTGTTTTATTCCATGTTGATGAGAAAAACAAAACTGGTTTTGTTCTAAGTTGTTTCACTTAAAGTCACAGTTTCCAAGAACCTATGGATGATATTAAGTGAAGACTTACTGTACTTGTATCTTTCAGGAAAATTCTAACCTTTGTGTATCTCACATATCAATGCCAAAATAAAACCATGCTAAGTTGACTCCCAATGCCCAAATATTATTATTTAACCTAGAAAGAATCAGATTTTTAATAAGGCACTAAAAACATATGTTAAAATACCCTCTCAAATGGTACAATGACATCCTTTATTCTCACTCACAGACTCAACTTTTTTTTTTTTGAGATGGAGTCTTGCTCTATCACCCATGCTTGAGTGCAGGGGTGTGATCTTGGCTCACTGCAACCTCTACCTCCCAGGTTCAAGTGCTTCTCCCACCTCAGCCTCCCGAGTAGCTGGAATTATAAGTACCCGCCATTATGCCTGGCTAATTTTTGTATTTTTGTAGAGATGGGGTTTCACCATGTTGACCAGGTTGGTCTTGAACTCCTGACCTCAAGGTAATCTGCCTGCCTCAGCCTCTCAAAGTGCTGGATTATAGGGGTGAGCCACCGCACCCAGCCAACCTTTTTTTTTATGGTTCCTTCTTAGTGTCCTACATTTTTACAGTCTTACAGTATTTTCCCATATTTATCTCATTTGACCGAAATACAGCTAAATTGTAAAGACAACATATCATAATGGTTATGGGTACAGGCTTTGTGGTGAAACTGAGGTTTTTATCTCTGACTAGTTGTGTAAACTTAAGTTACTTAACCTCTTTCAGCTCAGTTTCTCATTGTAAATAAGTAAAGATAATGCTTTTTACCCCATACAACTATTTAAAAAATTAGATGGGAAGAAAAACATGGAAAATATGAGCTACCTTGGTTGAAGCTGAGGCTCAGCTATACCTACATGTGAATATTATCACTATGTACATTAGCTTTTTCACTCAGACATATATCTTGGAACTCTATGTATGTTAAAACAAAGAGATTGGCCTCCTGCCTTTTAAAGAGCCTTATAATATTTCATAGTATGTATTATGCAAACAGAATACAAAAAAAGAGCAGGTATCACTGTTCTTATATCAGATAAAACAGACATTAAAGCAACAACAGTAAAAAAGGACAATGAAAGGTATTACATAATGATAAAGGGTTCAATTTAACAAGAAGACTTAACTATCCTAAATATATATGCACTCAATATTGGAGAATCAATATTCATAAACAAGTGCATCCAGACCTATGAAAAGACTTAGCCACACAATAATAGAGGGGCACTTCAACATCCCACTGGCAGCATTAGACATATCATTGAGGCAGAAAACTAACAAAGATATCATAAACTTAAATTCAACACTTGACCAATTGGACCTAATAGACATTTACAGAACACTCCACCCATCACCCATAGAATATTCATTCTTTTCATATGCACGCGTAACATACTCCAAGACTGACCATGTGTTCAACTATAAAGCAAGTCTCAATAAATTCAAAAAAATTGAAATCATACCAACCATACTGTCAGACCACAGTGAAACAAAAACAGAAAACAACGTGAAGGTCTCTCAAAACCACACAATTACATGGAAATTAGGCAACTTTCTCATTAATGACTTTTGAGTAAACAATGAAATTAAGGTAGAAGAAAAAATTATTAGAAATAAATGAAAACAGAATGACAACATACCAAAATCTCTGACAGACAACAAAAGCAGAGCTAAGAGGATAGTTTATGGTGCTAAACACCTACTTCAAAAAGAAAGATCTCATATTTACAATCCAACTTACACCTAGAGGAACTAGAAAACAAAAACAAACACCAAAGCTAGCAGAAGAAAATCAGAGAAGAACTGAGTAAAATTGACAGCCAAAAATTCATACAAAGAATATATAAAACCAAAAGTTTGTTATTTGAAAGGATAAACAAGATCTATAGACCAGTAGCTAGATTAACAAAGAAAAAGAGAGAAGATCAAAATAAGCACAATCAGAATGACAAAGGTGACATTACAACTGATCCCACAGAAATAACAAAAGATCCTCAGAGACTATTATGAACACCTCTATTCACACAAACTATAAAATCTAGGGGAAAAAAGTGATAAATTCCTGGAAGCACACAAACTCAAAATCAAATCAGGAATAAATTAACACCCTAAACAAACCAATATCGAGTTCCAAAATTGAATCAGTTATAAAAAACCTACCAAAAAAAAAAAACCCAGCCCAGACCAGATGCATTCACAGCTGAATTCCTCCAGATGTATAAAAAACAGCTAGTCCCAGTCCTACAAAAACTATTCCAAATAATCAAGGAGAAAGGACTCCTCCCTAACTTATTCTACAAGGATGGCAACACCAGGATACCAAAACCTGGCAAACCATAATGAAAAAAGAAAACTACAGACTAATATCCCTGATGAATACAGATATGAAAATCCTTAACAAAATAAAAGTGAACTGAATCCAGTATCATATCAAAAAGTTAATTCTTTATGATGAAGTAAGTTTCATTCCTGGGATGCAAGGTTGTTTAAACATACACAAATCAATAAATGTGATTTGCCACATAAACAGAATTAAAAACAAAAACCACATGGTCATCTCACTAAACGTGGAAATGCTTTTGATAAAATCCAACATCTCTGCAAAATAAAAGCCCTCAAAAAAAACTAGACATTGAGGGAATATACCTCAAAATAATAAGAACCATCTATGAAAAGCCCACCATAAACATCATACTGAACAGGTAAAAGCTGCAAGCATTCCCCTTAAGAACTGGAATAAGATGAGAATACCAACTCTCACCATTCCTATTAACATAGTACTTAAAGTTCTTGCCAGAGCAATCAAGTAAGGGAGAGAAATCAAAGGCATCTAAATAGGAAAGAAGAAGTCAAACTATCTCTTTGCTACCAATATGATTCTATACCTAGAAAATCCTAAAGACTCCATGGAGTCTGGAACTAGTCAATAATGTCAGCAAAGCTTTAGGATAAAAAATCAATGCACAAAAATTAATATTATTTCTATTCACCAATAACATTCAAGCTGAGAGCCAAATTAAGAACACAATCCCATTTACGATACACACACACACACACACACACACACACACAAATGAAACACATAGAAATACCTCTAACCAAGGAGATGAAAGACCTCTACAAGGAGAACTACAAAAAAACTGCTGGAAGAAATCAGAGATGATACAAACAAATGGAGAAACATTCTATGCTCATGGATTGGAAGAATCAACATTGTTAAAATGGCCATACTGCCCAGAGCAATCTACAGATTCAAGTATTCTAATCAATCTACAAAGATCATTTTTCACAGAACTAGAAAAAAACTATTTCAAAATTTATATAGAACCATGAAAGAGCCCAAATAGCCAAAGCAATCCTAAGCAAAAAGAACAAAACTGGAGGCCTCACATTACACAGCTTCAAACTATACTGTAAGGTTACAGTAACCAAAACAGCATGGTATTGGTACAAAAACAGACATACAGACTAATGGAATGGGATAGAGAATGCAGAAATAGGCCCATACATCTACAGCCATCTGATGTTTGATTAAGTCAACAAAAGTATACGACAAGGAAAGGACTCCCTATTCAATAAATGGTGCTGGGATTGCTGGCTGTTTATATGCAGAAGAATAAAAATGGGCACCTACTAGATACAAAAATTAACTCAAGATGGCTTAAATATTTAAATGTAAGACCTCACACTATAAGAGTCCTAAAAGAAAAGCTAGGAAACATCATTCTGGACATCAGCCTCGGGAAATAATTTATGACTAAGCACCCCCCCTCACCAAAAAAAGGAACAAAAATAAAAATTGACAAGTGAGACCTATTTAAACTAAAGAGTTCTTGCACAGCAAAAGAAACTATTCACAGAGTAAACAGACAACCTACAGAATGGGAGAAAATATTCATAAACTGTGCCACATGAAAGTCTAATATCTGGAATCTATAAGGAACTTTAAAAAATTAAACAAGCAAAAAAATTTAAATGGGCAAAAGACGCAAACAGACACTTCTCAAAACTTATAAGTGACCAACAGACATATGAAAAAATACTTCACATCACTGATCATCAAAGGAATGTAAATCAAATAGCTACAATGAGATACCATCTCACACCAGTCAGAATGGCTATTACTAAAAAGTCAAAAAACAGCAGATGCTGGTGAGGCTGCAGGAAAAAAAAAGGAACACTTTACACAGTTGGCGGAAATGTAAATTAGTTCAGCCCCTCTAGACAGCAGTTTAGAGACTTCTTAAAGAACTTAAAACACAACTACCATTTGACCCAATAAATCCATTACTGGGTATGTACCCAAAGAAAAATAAATCTTTCTACCAAAAAGACACATGAACTTGTATATTCATTGTAGCACTATTCATAGTAGCAAAGACATGGAATCAGCCTAGGTGCCCATTAATGGTGGTTTGGATTTTTTTTAATGTGGTACATATACACAACGGAATACTATTCAGCTGTAAAAAAGAATGAAATAATGTCCTTTGCAGCAACATAGATTCAGCTGGAGGCCATGATCCTAAGCAAATTAATGCAGAAAATCAAATTACTCACTTATACATGAGAGCCAAATAATGGGTACTCATGGACATAAAGATGGTAACAATAGACACTGAGGACTACTAGAAGGAGGAAGGAGGGGACACATGTTAAAAAACTACTATGCTCAGGACCTGGGTGACAAGATCAATCATACCCGAAACCTCAGCATCACAAAATGTATCCAAGTAATAAATCTCTACATATATCACCAAATCTAAGATAAAAGTTTAAGACAAATTTCAACTTTTTGAAAATTAAAAGGTAAAACAGATGGCCATTGTGGTGGCTGCCAATATTTCTGCTATTACAACAATAATTCAATGAACCCTTCATATCTATTCCCTTGCACATTAGTGCTAGTGTGTACTACAAGTAGATGCTAACGAGTTAAACTTCTGGGGCACAAAGTATACATATTTTCCATTTCAATAGATGCTATAAAACTGCTCTCCAGAAAGGCTTTTCCAAAAATGAATTTCACCTCATCTTTGACATCATATGACATTATTTAAAGTCTTTAACAAACAAGGAATAAAAGAAAACTAGCCCAACATAATAAAGGCCACTTATGAAAAGTCCACAGCTAACATTATGCTCAATGGTAAAAGACTAACAGCTTTTTCTTTAAAATGAGAACAAGGTGTTCATTGTCCCCATTCCTATTTAACATACTATTAGAAGTCTTAGCCAGAGCAATTAGGTAAGAAAAAAAAATTAAAGACACCCAATTTGGAACAGAAGAAGTAAAATTATCTCTATTTGTAGGTAACATAATCCTATGTGTAAAAAGAAAGAAAGAAAGAAATCCAAGGATTCTACACACACATTTGATCTAATAAATAATTCAGTAAAGTTTCAGCATACAAAATCAGCATGCAAAAATCGGTAGCATTTTAATACACAAATAATGAACAAACTAAAAAATAAATTTTGAAAAATCCTATTTACAATGGTGTCAAAATAATAAAATGCCTAGGAGAAAACTTAACCAAATAGTTGAAAAATCTGTACACTGAAAACCATAAAACATTGGTGAAAGAAATAGAAAAAGACACAAATAAATGGAAAGACATCCCATGCTCATGGATTGAAAGACTTAATGTTATTAAGATGTCCATATTATCTAAAGCAATCTACAGATTCAACACAATTCCTATCAAAATCCAGTGGCTTTTTTTTTCACAAATAGGAAAATTTGTCCTAAAATTCAGATGGAAGCTTAAGAGACCCCAAATAGTCACAATAATTTTGAAAAAAAAAGAGTTATATGACCCACACTTCTTTATTCTCTTCAATAAATGGTATTGCAAAAATTTATATCAACATAAAAAAGAACAAAGTTAAACTTTATTTTATACCACATACAAAAATTAACTCATAACAGATTAAAGACCTAAACATAAAACCTAAAACTATAAAACTACTAAAAGAAAACAGAGAGAAAGCTACAGAGCATTGGAGTTGATTGGCAGTGATTTTTTGGCTATGACACCAAAACACAGGCAACAAAAGCAAAAATAGACTAATGAAATAATATCAAATATAACAACTTTTGTGCATCAAAAGATATAATCATATGATCCAACAATTCTATTTCTGGTAGATATCCAGGAAAAAGGAAAGCAAAGAGCTATGTGTTTACCCATGTTTACAGCAGCACAATTCATAATGGCCAAGAGGTGAAAACAACCCAAATGTCCATCAATGGTTGAATGAATAAACAAAATGTGGTCTCTCTATATATGTATGTTGTATACATATACATATATGTATATGTGTGTATATATATTAGGATAATAATATATATTATATGTTATATAATACTATATATATATTAGGATATTATTCAACTTTACAAAGGAAGGATATCTTGTTACATGCTACAACATGGATGAATCTTGAAGGCATTATGGTAAGTAAAATAAGCCAGCACAAAAGGACAAATATTGCATGATTCCACTTATATAAGGAATCTGCAGTAGTTAAGTACGTAGAAACAGAAAACAGAATGGTGGTTACCAGGGACAGGTTGTGGGGGCAGGGGGATGGTAAAGGGAAGATTTTGTTTAATAGGTATAGAATTTCAGATATGCAAGATGAAAAAGTTCTGGAGATCTGCTCACAATATACTCTTTGAGTATAATGAGAATATACTTAAAGTACTAAACTGTACACTTAAAAATGGTTAAGATGGTAAATTGTGTGTTACTTTTTTTACTACAATTAAACAAAATTGACAACAGAAAAAAGTTCTTAGATTGTTACCAATCTGTCAGATGTAAAATTGTATTCTGTTTATTTCTCTGATCATTAATGAAGCTAAATATATTTTTATATATGCAGTGCCCATATATCACTCTTCTCTGTATTTCCTGTCCATAGCCTTTGCCTATTTTTCTTTGAGTTGTATATTTTTTCTTATTTACATATAGGATTTTTATGCATTTATTTATTTTTTAAATTCACATAAGTTGACAGTTTAATTGCTAGCACAATTTCTTTAACATTATACTGTGATTTCTAGTCAGCCCAGCAACACACCTAAACACACAAAGGAATGAAATAAAAGGCTTAGTCTTGCTTTGGCTATGTGGGCTCTTCTTTGGTTCTTTATAAATTTTAGAATTGTTTTTTCTAGTTCTGTGAAGAATGATGGTGGTATTTTGATGGGAATTGCATTGAATTTACAGATTCCTTTTGGCAGTCTGGTCATTTTCACAATATTGATTCTACCCATCCATGAGCTACATGTAAAATTTTTTAAGCACTCAGAAACTATTTCTTTATCAGCTAAATATGTTGTATATATTATCTCCCAATCTTGCCCTTTAACTTTACCTACAATAAATTTTTTATATATAAAAATTTTCATTTTGAATTAGTCAAATGTGTGCTCATAATGCTATCCCTTGATTTTGCATTTTTAGTTTTAAATGTGATAATATTTAATTGTTCTCTCTCACTCACACACACACACACACCCCTCAACTCCACCACTTGACTACACTCTTACTTCCACTTCTCCTAATATGGTTAAATCATCAATCTGCAATCTATATTATGCTACAATGATATTACCTTATTTGTCCTGCTTTTGATTTTTCCTAGAGTTTATCATTATTGTGTGTTTTCATTTGCTTATTTTTGCATCTACTTGTTATTTAACACCCAACTCTTCCCAATATGGTAAATTTCCTCTGAATACATTTGCAACTTTTTATGTAATTTCTTCTTGAAAAAGTTCTCCTCCCAGGCCTCTGACATACAGTCTGAATTTGTTGAATGTTAGACCTATTGCAAGGCTATCCCCATAAGATGACTTTTCAGTGATACATCAATGCCATCCTTGAGATTGCCTGCACTTTTCTCTTGTGCAGGATGCCTACTGCCTGCATCATATTCTTCCTCTTTCTTAGTTACTCCCACATTTTAGTGAAACATGCCTTCTTGTAGCTTTGTACAAAAAGTGCACAGGTAGTAAATTTTTTTAATTCTTCAGTGCCCCCAAAAGTTGGAGGAGCACTGTACAGGGCAGTGCTGCACTCAAATGAGAAGCCATGATCTCTGGTACTGTGTTCACCATCTCTGTGATTTTGGGAAAGGTCACAAAACTCTGTGAGCCTCAGTTTCTCTTTCTGAAATAGATAATAATCCAAGCAGTGCCTGCTCAGAGTGATGGCTAGGAGAGTGCTTGTAAAGGGGCTTTGTATGGTAAAAGGTATGTACAGACAGTGTGTGCTGGCGCCACAAAAGTCAATTGTTGAGCCATTGGTAGCTGAAATTGGCCATGGTAGTATTTACACTACAGAAATTGGCAAATGCTACAGAGAGTTGTTTTGTTTCCTTTTGGAGGAGAGCTGGTTTAGCAGCACACTACTTACAAATACAAGTGATTATAACAACCGTTTTCATTGCTCTGCCCTCCTTACTGATCCATGGCCTAACGTATAGCTCAATTATAGTTCTGATCACATATAATATTATTATACAATAGGTCATGGACTCCTTGAGATATGAGACTGTGTGTTACTCATGGAGATGTATCTACCCTGCACCCTATTCCCCCTGGTACCTAACACATCCATATTAAGTACCTGGTATCTAATTGATACCTGGCACTTAGTTGATATTCAATTCCAAATTTTTGAATAAGTGACTAAAATTTTTGATTAATTTCTTTTATGAGTTGGGAACAACCATAAAGAAGATGAGAGTTGAGGGAAGGGGTTAAAAAAAGGTACGTGACACACGGAACAGCTTTGTCGAGGCGTGCCCTATTAGGTGTATTAGAAAGAGCTGTCCTTAATGGGAAGTTTTCAATGAGCCAGTCACCATTCTTAGGTGCTATGCAGAAATCATCTAATTCCCGTAACAACTTACGAGGTAGGCGTTATCCCCATTTCACAGATGAGTAAAACAAGATGTCTGGTGTTAAGTAATGTTCCCTCCATCACTAAGGCTGAGATTCAAATCTGATGAACGTCTGTGTGCTTAATCATATCTGTACACTGGAGAAAGAAAATGATCTATGGGTAAAAATAACCATCATAATCTGGTAAAACAGATCTATTTAAAATAAGAGGGAGGAGTAAGGATTGTAGCAAAAGCGAACTCAAGAGCCCAGACCCAACCAAAAGGGAAAGCTTTGTGACCTGAGGAAATGTGGTCTATTGAGGCTAGAAATTGAAGTTGTTTTTCAAGAGAACCTGGGAATGTGGAATTTTATCTCCTGAATTTCGAATGTTGGTAATTACCTCTAATTAAAAATAAAAAAGACTCGAGATGAAGCATCTGTAAGTGGTCTATCAGTTTGCAAATTTTGACATACTGCCTTCCCCCAAAATAGGCTTCCAGCAACTAGGGGGCAGCATAAGGGTATAAAGTGTCCCCGGAGGTGGAAATGGGTAAAATGAATGGCAAGTTTAGTGCAGCTCAGTTTCTCCCGGAGAGCAGACACAGGGGGCACAAAGGTCCTGCTATCATGTTGCAGAGCAGAGGCCAACGGAGACGGGAGGAGGGTGAGGTAAGGCTCCGCCGCGGGTGCACATTCCGTCTTCTCCAGGCATCCCCGGGGAGGGCACATTCCTCAAGCTCAAGAGGCAGAGCTGTTGATTTAAAAGATTCTTAGAATATTCTGTTCAGTACCCCCAGAGGGTTCCTCTTGCCTTGGAAACAATATATCTAGGCCATGCCTTGGGCTGTGGGACCTGCCTCCAAGTGAATGGGAAAATAGTCATGACTCTAGCCCTCTAGGTAGAGTGTCCTGGGGTCTGACCAGTCCCTTCCGATCCCTTGTCCACTGATTTCTTCTTCCCTTCCCAGGGAGTAGTGCTGGTCACACTACTGGATCACAAGCCAATTCCCTGTTCTTTTTCATAAATTTTAGCCTCTGCAGAAAGTTGGAAGATTGAATCCTGTCATCTAGTGAATCTGCGGTTCTTTTTTAATGAAGTTTTAAAGTAGTTGCAAAGTTACTTACAATTACCTCTTGAAACTATGAGGAGCTAAACTATAAGTCCATTCTTCATGGAATGCAGCTGAATCCCTGAGATTAATTCGGGAATTTAGATTAAGGACTGACAAGAGATGATCTGGCGATGAGGACTCAAAGAGAAGGTTTCCACAAGTTGAGGTTAAAATAAGTGGTGCCCGATTCAGAGATCTGACTGCAAGTTGTAAAAGGAAAGTTTAGGCCTGCATGCGATCAACAGTTTGTCTCAGTGAGGGACCCATGACCGAAGCCTGTCCAGACAGGCTACTGGCACGTGTATTTTGAAAAATCTCTGCTATTCCTGATAGCCTTTTCCCAAAAGCCTAATTGAGAACTTCTGTAAGTAAAAGCGAAGGGAGATGAAAAAGCGAGGCTGGAAGAGCTGGGCTGTGAATTAGTCAAACTGGGCACAAAGCTTTTAGGGAAGATGTGAGAAGGTCTTCACTGTGACTTGGCTACAATAGCCCCTGGGGAGATGAGAAATAGATACAGAGTTCTGTAGAGCAATGCTCCCATTGTTCCTTGAAGGCACAAGGGTCTTCAGAGATGGTGCCCTGGGGCCGTAACCTTAATTTCTTTTTAACATTCACAAGTCAATAGTGCTTACAGATAAAGACCCCAGAGATACAATGGTACTTTATCAATTAAAAAAAAAAAAAAAAGAAAAAAAAAAGAACTGAGGCTCCGCTAAATTCTACCGCAGAACAGAGCACAGTATCATACTTTCCATTATGCTTTTATTCTCTCCACTGCAGGAATTTAATGCAGGAACAGCCCGTCCGTGCCCATGCGCTCACCCCTATTATGAAGGTTTTTCTCCAAGCCCTCTCTCATCCCAGCTTCCCGCTTCAGTGCCTGCCAGTCAGTAACCTGCCAGTCCCAGTCTCTGTTCGGGCAGCCTCACCCTCACCCTCCGCCCCGCAGGCCCACAGCAAGCAGCAGTGTGGGCTCTTACTTACGCGCGCCCCTCCTCTCAGCCTCAGTTACATTCTCTCATGTAATCCCCATGCCCATCTGATGGGGCAAAGGCTGTTCTTATTTTATAGACGAGAAAATTAAGACAGAAGATAAAGGAGTCATTTTTTCAAGCTTCCAGAGCCATATGCAGACCCAGACTGAGCTGGGCTTCAAAACATCCTGATGAATACCTAAAATCTCGGCAAAGGATGTCCTTATTTTATAGATGAGGAAATTAAGACAGAAGGTAAAGAAGTCATTTTTTTCAAGTTTCCAGAACCACACGTAAACCCAGATTGAGCTGAACTTCAAAACATCTTGACAAATACCTAAAATCCCTGACTTGACCACTGTGCAATCTATGCATGGAACAGAATTGCACATGTACCCCAGAAATTTGTACAAATTAGATAAAACAGACTGAAGTATGGCGATAAAGACCTTAAAATAGGCAAAACAAACAAACAAAAACCATCCGATCAGTTTTCACTGAATGATCCACACCCCAGTCTTTCCTTTTTCATGCTTCTCTAGTTCCCCATTAAGCACCCTCTCTTTTTAACACAAAGTCACTCTTTCTCTAAATTTTTTGGCTTCCTCTTTCTGATACCTAATACATTTTCCTCTTCTCCTTTTTGCCATTTATTCTCCTGGACTAGGATTTATGAGAATCGAGTCCAATTCTGTTTCAACACCGTTAGTGTGACCTTGGGCAACAAAATAATTCTATAACACCCTGTGGAGAAGATGCAGTTGCTTCCTCCAAGGGGAACCTAGCATCATCGACTTGTGCTTGTCTCAGCCTCCATCCCCATGCAGCAGCTTATAATTTATTGGGGTGACTAGGTACACGCACACAACGTAGAGGACAAATCAGTGCTTCTAAGAACTGTAGGGAATCTAAAAATTTGGTAGAAAGTCAGATAATGGGTGTCCCTTTGGACTAGCATAGTTGGCAATGACCTAATAGAGGAATAGAGATTCAAGGTAAGTCTAAGAGCATGGGTTCATGTCTTAGCTCAGGCTGCTGTCACAAAACACCACAGAACGTGGCTTAAACAACAGGAATTTAACTTGGCACAGTTCGGGACGCTGGAAGTCCCAGATCAAGCTGCTGGTCCATTTGGCTCCTGGTGCGAGCTCTCTTCTGGCTCACGGAAGGCTACTTTCTTGCTCTGTGTTTTCCTGGCTTTTCCCCGGTGCCTGCGCACGAAAGAAAGACCGAGCAAGCTCTCTGGTGTCTCTTCTTATGAGGACACTAATCTTAGAAGATCAGGGGCCCACCCTTATGACCACATTTAAACTTGATTACTTCCTTGGAAGCCCCAAATTCAGATACAGCCACACAGGGGCTTAGGTCTTCAACGTATGTATTTGCTGGACATAAACATTCAGCCCCTCACAAGGGGATATGTCTAAAGAGTGTGAGGGAAAGCGTTGCAGACCTCAGCCGCATGAGAGAAAATGAGGAGGTGAGAAAATTGTATATGTATAGGGGTGTGTGTGTGTGTGTGTGTGTGTGTGTGTAGAGTGTGCACATGCACATGAGAGGACATTATTTCTTTTTTTTTTTTTTTTTCCGAGACAGTGTCTCATTGTGTCGCCAGGCGCCAGACTGAAGTGCAGTGGTGCGATCTCGGCTCACTGCAACCTCCGCCTCCCAGCTTCAAGCAATTCTCCTGAAAGAGGACGTTATTTCTGAACAAATATTAATTAAGCACCTACTGTGGGCCAGGCACTATTCCAGGCACATGGATACATCAGTGAACAAAACAGACAAGGCTCCCACCTCATGAAGTTCACCTTCCAGCAGGCAGAGACAAACATGAGCAGAGTGAGTAAATTACGTAGTACATTTTACCAAATGTGCACAAGGGATAAGCACTATGGAAATAAGAAGAAAGCGGAGCAGGCTGTGGAGGCCAGGGGTAGGGATGCTGCAGGGAGGAGGCTGAGAAGCTCAGTTAGGGTAATCAACATGGGCCGCGTGCGAAGGAGAGAACTGAGCCAAGACTTGGGGGAGGTAGTCAGGTGGGTAAGCCGTGAAAGCATCGCAGGCAGAGGGACCACAAAACAGAGGCAGGAGAGGAAGGACAACACATGACACTTAAGGAAGAGGGAAGAGGTGGGCGAGGAGGGAGGAAGAGCAGGAGCTGCACAAAGTCAGAGTGACCTCCAAAGCCACTTCGGGAAGGACTTGGTGGGCCCCTACGTTAATGGGAATCATTGCAGGGTTTGAACAAAGGAGTGACACAGTCTGACTTCCTGAAGTCTGGCTCTAGCTGGTATGTGCAGGGCAAGGAGCTGAGAGGTCAGTGTTCACGGCAATGATCCAGAGGAGACATCATGATGGCTCAGACCAAAGTAGTGACGGAGGCAGGAGCAGGGGTCTGATTCTGAGTGTGCGGATGGCAGAGCCAAGAGAATTTGCGGACAGGCTGGGAAGGAACAGGAGGAGGCAAGAATGATCTCGACTGTCACGTTTGCATGTAACAGCAGATCGTTCCACTAGTGAGAGAACTGTACCTCCTCCACTGCGACCTCACGACTCTTACTTCAGGGATGAGAAGTGCAGAATGCAGAGAACCTCACTGTGTTACCCAAAGTGTCTGTGCGGTTAAATTGTTCTTGTTTGTAATACTTAGCGTAACTTCATTTTACATTGGCTGAGATCGATATTGTTAAATATGGGCACTCCTTGATCACCCTCTCAAAAATCGCCATCCTATTCTCCCTGTTTCTCTTTCTTACTTTAGTTTTCTCCCTAGGAACTGCCAATATCTAACATAATATATATTTTACTCATGTATCTTGTTTATTGTATATTTCTTCCCATGAGAATACAAGAGCAATTGTTCTCAGTTCGTTCACTACTGTATATCTACTGCCTAGAAGAACGTCTGGTGTGCAGAAGGTGTTCAGTAAATACGTATTAATGGAGGGCATGCACCAAGGTGTGAAAGGAAGGGGGGAAGGAAGAAAGGAAAGAAGGAAGGAAGGAAGGAAGGGGGAAAAGGGGAAAGAAGGAAAGAAGGAAGGGGGAAGGAAGGAAAGAAGGAAGGAGGGAAGGAAGGAAGGAAGG
>PVKP010030242.1:0-28132 GCA_004027715.1 Plecturocebus donacophilus
TTAAAAGTGACCACATAACTGGAAGTAAATCACTCCCCAGCAATTGCATAGCATTTCACAGGTTTAAATAAAATATTGGTTGGCTGCTTATTTGTTATTTTCATCCCCTATTCCTTCCTGTCTCCATTGTTAAACACAATTATTGGCATAAAAGAGGTTTTTAATACCTATTTTTAGACTGTATTCTAGCCTGAGCAATCAAACAAGAATCCCATTCTCTCTCCCTCTTTCTCTCTCTTCCATTCTTTTTTTTCTTTCTTTTGCTGTTTCTTTCTTCCTCCTTTTCTCTTTTTCTAAAATCTCTTCCTCTTTCTTTCTCTCTTTCATTCTTTTTATTCTAAAAAAAAAAATTCATACCAAAATTAGAGTAAGCTGCTGTATTTTATTATGAATATTTCACACTCATGCAAAAATGTGCAGAAAACAAAATAAGAAAGACTTCTTTAACCACCACCCAGTAAAATACTGCTTTAAAAAAAGGTTCTAGTCAGTCACATTAGGATCTGAAAACTTATCTCACAGTAGTGTTGTGATATAAAATAATTTCCAAATAATGATGTACTTTTAACTGTATAGCTTTCAAAGTTCTAAACAGTTTGATTTGTATGTCCAACAAGTTCTAGATTTAGTCAGCTGCTTCCACAAAGAATGGCCCACAAAGAATATACCCAAGCCTGATCCTAGCAAGAAATGAGTTTGTGTCCAAGAGCACTTTTCAAACAATAGGGTAAAGAATTCATATTTTTTGTTAATTTTATGTATTTTTTTCCTGAGTTTTATCTTATCAAACTGGAGTTTTCTCAATCAGATCTAACTTTACCATTTTCTTTTTGAGATGGAATCTCACTCTGTTGCCCAGGCTGGAGTGCTGTGACACAGTCTCGGCTCATTGCAACCTCCGCCTCCCAGGTTCAAGTGATTCTCTTGCCTCAGCCTCCTGAGTAGCTGGGATTACAAGTGCCTGCACCACGCCCCGCTGATTTTTTGTATTTTTAGTAGAGACGGAGTTTCACTATGTTAGCCACGCTGGTCTCGAACTCCTGACCTCATGATCCGCCCACCTCAGCCTCCCAAAGTGCTGGGAATATAGGCTGAGCCACCACGCCCAACAGCTTTACCGTTTTCTATTTAAAATCTTATGAAAGATTTTTAAACCCATCATCTTCTCTCTCAGCTGATGACCTTCATGTGTCACTGAGAAAACAGAAAAGATAAGGAGAGAACACCTCAAATTCTCTTCCTGACATCTGCCACCTGCCTGCGTCTGTGCCACAGGGCTGCTATTTCCTCTTACCGGAGGAGCCAACTCCTCCCCAAGGCTGAGCCCTCCGCTTCTGCACCAGATCTGGCTTTTCCCGCTTGCTCAAGGACATCCATAGCAGATCTCCCCCTTCTCTCTCCTGCATCATCAAAGCACCCTTCCTGAGTCTTTCCCATTAGAATATGATATGCTGGTATATCACTCATCTTTTTATTCCTTCCTTTTTATTTCTTTGATTTCCACCTTTTAAGTTCAGGGGTACATGTGCTGGGTATGCAGGTTTGTTACCTAGGTAAATGTGCACCATGGTGGTTTGCTGCACAGATAGTCTCATCACCTAGGTGCTAAGCTCAGCTTCCGATAGCTGTTCTGTCTGATGTTCTCCCTCCTCCCACCCTCACGCTCCGACAGGCCCCAGTGTGTGGGGTTCCCCTTCGTGTGTGCATGTGTTCTCATTGTTCAGCTCCCACCTATAAGTGAAAACCTATGGTATTTGGTTTTCTGTTCCTGTGTTAGTTTGCTGAGGATAATGGCTTCTGGCTCCATCCACATCCCTGCAAAGGACATGATGTCATTCCTTTTTATGGCTGCATAGTATTCTATGGTGTATATGTAACACATTGTCTTTATCCAGTCCGTCATTGATAGGCAATTTAGGTTGAGTTCATGTCTTTGCTATTGTGAATAGTGCTGCAGTGAATATACACACACGTGTATCTGTATAACAGAATGATTTATATTCCTTTACCTATATATTCCTTTAGGGATATATACTGTAATAGGATTGCTGGGCCAAATGGTATTTCTGCCTCCAGATCTTTAAGAAATTGTCCTGCCGTCTTCCACAATGGGTTGAACTAATTTACACTCCCACCAGTGGTGTAAAACTGTTCCTTTTTCTCCACGACCTCACCAGCATTGTTTTTTTGACTTTTTAACGATAGCCATTCTGACTGACATGAGATGGTATCTCATTGTGGTTTTGATTTGTGTTTCTCTAATGATCAGTGACAATGAGCTTTTTTCATGTTCGTTGGCCACAGATATGCCTTCTTTTGAGAAGTGTCTGTTTATATCCTTTGCCCACTTTTTAATGGGGTTGTTTTTTTCTGGTAAATGTTTAAGTTCCTTGTAGATGTTGGATATTAGCCCTTGTCAGATGGATAGATAGAAACAATTTTCTCCCATTCTGTGGACTGTTGACTCTGATGAGAGTTCCTTTTGCTATGTGGAAGCTCCTTAGTTTAACTAGATCTTATTTGTCAATTTTTCCTTTCGTTGCAGTTGCTTTTGGCATCTTCATCGTGAAATCTTTGCCTGTGCCGATGTCCTGAATAGTATTGCCTAGATTTTCTCCTAAGGTTTTTATAGTTTGGGGCTTTATTTTTAAGTCCCTAATCCATCTTGAGTTGATTTTTGTATATGGATATTACCCATCTTTAAAAAAGAAAATAAAAGCCTCTCCAGATCCAAGTCCTGACTAACTCTGCCTCATTTCCCTACCTGCCTCCCTAACAAAACTCCTTGGGAGAGTTACCTACACTCACCGTCTCCAGCTAGGCAAGTGTCTGTACCCTTGATTCTTGCTGGTGACTAGTGAGTAATCAGTTCTCAGTCCTTGGCTGACTTGGCGTTTGGCGCAGCTGGTGACTCCTCCTTCAGAAACACTCTCTTCCTTGGTTTCTGGGCCACACTGCTCTCTCGCTTCTCCCGACACACGAGCCATTCCTCTCGGGCTCTGTGGCTGGGTCTCTAAACGTGGCAGTGCTTACCTGAAGACTGGCTCCTGAGACGACGACTGCTCTTCATCTGGGTTTGCTCCCCAGGGGAGCTCATCAAATTTCTGGCTTTTTCTATCATCTTTACACTTAGGCCTCTGTATTTGTCCCTTCAGCCCACCCAGAGCCTGAAGTGGGGTGCTCCACATCTTCGCCCACTTGACTCAGTGGCACTTCAGACTTCTTATGGCTTCCCCAGACCCGCTTCTCCCTCACTCCCATCCATCTCAGTCATGGCAGCTTCAAGCTTCCCAAGTCAGACCTTGCATCAGCAAGCCATGCTGCTTCAGTAGGGTGAACCCTGAGCCGAGGCCCGAAGGGAGTGAAGAACAGCCATCTCGAATGTTTCCCTTCTCACTCTCCACCCCATTCACCAAGACATTTTGTGGGCTCTACTTTCAAAGTTTGTGAAGAGTCAGATCCTTTTACTGCCTCCCCTGCTCCTGCCCAGTCCGTTGCCCACACGTGGCTCACTGTCACTGCCTCGCCTCCTGCTTCCCATGTTGCCCCTTGCCCGTACCGCAGTCCATTCTCAACACGGCAGCCAGAGCCATCATCTTAAAACCTAAGTTCATGGAGTGCCAGCCAAGGAATGGCTGTCCATCTTGGAGTAAAGTCCAGTTCTACCCATCTACGAGGCCCTCGCAGTCAGCCTCCACTACCCACACGTCTCACCTCCTCTCCAGGCTCTTTTCTTCCTGCTCACACCTGTCGTGATGCACGTGCCGTTTCTGAGACACACCAAGCATCCTTGTACCTCCAGGCCTTTGTATGTGCTCTGCCTTCTTTCTGGAAGATTCTTCCACGTGACTACGTGCTTCCTCCTTTCCTTCCTTCAGGTCTTTACCCGCATGCCATCCTGCTAGAGAGGCCTTCCCTGGCCAGCCTGCAGGAACTGGGGCCCTTTCTCTGCCTCTGCACCCTCTGCCTCCTGATGTAGCTTTTTTATCTCCTTTACACTTACTATCTTGTCTTACTGTGCTTTGCCTATTTGCTTGTTTTCTATTGTTTATCTGCCTCTCTAACATACAAGCACTACAAAGATAACGAATGTGTACATTCTTACCATCACTGCCATATACCTAGCTCCTAGAATTGTACTAGGAATATGATTTGTTTAAATAAATGAGTAGTTTTTGTGAACACCTGCTCCTATTGGGATGGGCTTGAGCCACAGTCTGTTCTGCAGACCCCACTCCACTGCCGTGTGCTCACCCTCCGATGCCCTGTAGCTGAAGGTCATGTGGGAGGCAGTGTGGTGTAATGGTGAACAGCACAAGTTCTGGAGCCAAAATTGTCAAGTTTGAACCTGGCTCCAGCACTTACTAGCCTTCTGACCTTAGATATGTTACTTAACCTGTCTATACCTCCAATTTCCTCATCTGTAGAGTGGGCTTCTAATAATGTTCTCCTTATATACATGAGGCTATTGTGAGGACCATATGAGTTATTTCGGTAAAAGCAGTTAGAGCAGTACCCGGCACATGACAGATGCTGAGTGTTAGTTGCAATATTTTTATTCATCTTTGGGTCCTCCATGACTTCTGTCACAGCAGGCTGAATTCAGTGAGCTTGCATCAAGCCTATGTCTCCTTTTGGAGGTACAGTGTAAGGGGCAGGGGACAGTGTCAGATTGGCAGGCAGCAGATTTATACCTATGCCTGAGCTGTTACCATGTCATGAATATGTCCCACAAACATGTTCTGAGCCCTCCTCTGTGCAAGGCTCTGCGCTGGGCGTGGGACGATGGCAGTGAGCAGACACAGGTGACAGTGCCCAGCGTCAGGGATCTCTCGGCTCCACCCTGTTTAGCTGTGAGATCCCGGCGCCCCACTCTCAGAAACGGACACCGTGAGAAGCAGACCATGTGCCATCTGTAATGGCATCTTCCGGCTCCCACCCCTCTGAGTCTGTGGGGCGATCCTGCCAGCCCAGCACTCCGGGGAGCCTTGTACCCCACGTGCCGTGGACACATCCTCACACTTGGATCAAGGCCGCTGACCTGGGCTGTCACTCACTCTCCCTAAGGTATCTTTCATGAGGAGGCAAGGTTTCATGTCAAGTCTAGGTTGACAGCTCCACTCTACACTGGGAAACCTGGGGCAGGTTACTTACCTTCCTTAAGTATTTATTATCTTTATAAAAAACTAAAGATTAGAACATCTGCTTCATAGATTTCTGTGAAGATCAAATGTTTACCTAAATGTCCTCACATATTCCAGGCTTCTAGGGTGATTATTTCCTTTAATCTCCAGATAAAACAGCTGTTCTACCCTGGGGTCCAACACCCTCCATTGGCTGCAGAAGACGCCTGAAAGGTAGAAAGGGCTTGGGTTATAGATTCCACACCCCAGATTCTTGCTGGAGAATTACCATCACACCCTTCGCCTTCCTCAGAGCATGGACCTGAGCCTTTCTGTTTCATCCGCAGGTGTGGGGAGCTGGTGTTTTCAACCTGCTGCCTGAACTGCTAGGTCTCATTCTGCCTTGCACCCCACTTCCCAGGCTGCCCTCTTCCCTTCACTCCTGCTCCCTCTGCCTTCCTCCTCCTCCAGACTTGGAAGGCCCTGGCTCTGATGGGCTTTGCCTGGTTTCAGCTTCCACTCTGATTCTGTGTTCCTTGTGAAACACCTTAACCGGAAGAGTATCTTTTTTTTTTTTAGCAAAATTAAATCTTTATTTTAATTATCTGATTGTATAGGTAACATATGACCTTTAGAGAAAACAATTAAAGCATTACAACAGTGAGTGAAAATTTTTTTAAAAACCCGAAAAAGGAATCATACTGTATATGTCCCACAGCTGCCTTTTTGCACTGCCTTGTGAGGCATGGAATTTCTAGTCTGGTTCAGCTACATGTAATAAGTAGTAAGGATATAGTTACTGATGCTGCGGTTTGGGATGCCACCATATCCTCACACCTCTGTGAGTGCCTGTATTAGAAAAGAACAGTCACTGAGAATCTGGAGACAGGCGAGATTGTCAAGAGAAAGGGCAAGACATGATACACACCGGACACTGACAAATCAGATGCGCTTCTGCCAGGCAGCTTTGGCTCTTGTCGGTGTAAGGCAGGGAATGACAGAGTGGTCAGCAGTGAACCAAGGACTGCCACGTCTCAGTCTCATATTAACAGGACTCGATGTGTTTGGAGTGATCCTCTTTCCTTTATAGAAAAGCACGTGAAGTCACAGGAGCGCCGAAGAGCAATTTGGCATGGAGAACATGGGGGTCCGGGCTTCTCCATGGTGGCCTCAAATACAGGAAAAAGTTTAGTTACAAGGCCATGACCTATTTTCCATCTCACCAAGGTCAGAATGATAATTTAAATAAGTTGAAACATTTTGTGATAGTTACATATCCAGGTGCTCATCTGAGAGAGGCTGTGGGATATCTTTCAGGCTAGAAAAATGGTTTGCATAGAGTATTTGTTCTCAAGTTTTCTGTTGTGAATTTGATGACATTTCTAAGCTAGCTGTTTCATTTTAGCATATCCAGTAATGAAATAAACAAAGTGTAAAATAGGAGAGAGTGCTAGTTAAACATTTATACCAGCCCTACCCTGTCATTTCTTGAAACTATTAAAATGTAATGTTTTTATTTGAAATCATTATAAATTTATAACTAGTCTAATCTGTGGTGATGCCCGGGTTCATGGACTGTGAATTATTGTTCTACATTTCGGTTGGCAGATGCTTTCTCTGAGTGATGTGCTAGGATGATTAGTTCCTATGATGCAGTATAAGAATATGTCTTCTAATTTGCATAAAACATGAGTGCTGATTATACAGTTTGATTTGAGGCCTTCTAAAATATTTTTGCAAACAACAATCTTGACAGTCAGCTCTCTTACAATAAGAAAGTTGATTATGAATACTCAACTGCCCTGAAGACTTTATATCCCAAAATCTCTATTAAGAATGTATCCATACAGAGAATTACTCTTTGAAAAGATCACTGGGTTACAAAAATTGATCTGTAAATAGAAGTTAGGTTTTGTAAGGCTTTTGACAAGCCCATGAGCATTTTGGATTTGGAGGCTGAGATTCAACCCAGGATGGTATCTCTTTCCCAGGTCCAGTCTTAGATATGGGTGGACCAAAAGCTACCATTCTGAGGTAATTGAAGGGTATGGGAGTGCCATTCCACCTCAAAGCATCTCTTTCAGCTCTTCTCTGAAAGTCATTTTTAGTTCCTATAATTCTACCACTAGAGATGTTTCTTTGGGTACAAGCACTCCTCCATAGACAGACACTCTTGGAAAGGCAGTGTCTTTACCCTCAGCACAGTTAGGTTCTTGGCAAACAGGAATTTTCCAGCTGCTCTCCAGTGAGACCAGCTCCTTTAGGAATGACGAACAGGAACCTTGCAGCGCTTTGCAGCCTATGTTCAGGGAAGGGAAAGATGGCCGTCATCAGAGGGAGGAGTATCCGCAGGTAGAGGTGAGGTCAGCAAGCCGTTTTGGATTTCTGTACTAAAACAGAGGTCAAGTGTTCAGCCTGGAGAAGCCTGCACAGAAGTGCTCGTCTGCAATTACATGTGTCTGTAATGAATGCAGAGTTGTAAAAGCAAGTTACAGTCTTGTAAACACAGCTTTAGTGGGCTTGCCTGAACCTAGCAGAGTTTGCCCCATCTCAGAGTGGAACCTCATTTCCTGATCTGCCAGGACCCTTTCCTAAGATGGCTTCTGCTTGTCTCCAGTTTAAGAGCAGAAAGCATAACCAAGAGTTCTCTACTGTGTCCTGACCTCACAGAATCCCCAGTCCGACGGGTAAGAGACATGCTACCACACACTGTTGTCATAGTGTTTGTAATTAACTAAGAACTGTCTTCAAACATGGTCCATAAACAAGCTAGCCAGTTGAAAACCAGGTTCCACTGAAATCTCTGAAACAGCCAGAGAGGCTTGATTTATAGTGGTTAAAATATACAGAAATTATGGGCACTGACACTTGGCAAAGAACCCCCATGTTACTCAAAACTTCAATAAAAGCAGATTGGACTCCATGGTCTCATAAGGCCCCTCCCCATGAGTTCATGATACCAGCACAGCCCCTGCTCAGCCACTGTGGACTGAGGGGAGAAGACAGGGAATGGCAGAGTGGTCAGCAGTGAGCCAAGCGCATTCATCCTCCTTTGTGGCTCACGCTGGACCACACATCCCAGCCTCCCTTGCGTTCAGGTTCCACTAATGCTGTGTGAGCACATCTGTGTGACTGCTGGTTGAGTTTCCTTAGCAGACAGAGGTGCCTTCTTAGCCCTCTCTCTGCCCTTGCCAGCTGCATGCAGAGGTTGGAACCCTCGTGGGACAGTGGAGCCCCACAATGGAAGGAGCATGAGTCTCTGAGGCATCAGGTAGCAGGCCACCTTTGTAATTTGTATTGAATTGTCTGTGAGAAGAAACAAGAAATACAATTCTAAGGTGTTAAGCTACTGAGATTTGGGTGAAGGAAGGCATGGGGAGGGATCTGTTACTTCATCTAGCATTATTTTAACTAGTATAGGAGGCGTGCCCTATAGAAGTAAGACTGGGTCTGTCTTTCTTTTGCTTTAGCAGTAGTTGTTGTTGTTATTATTAGAGAAAGGGTCTTGCTCCATCACCCTCCATGGAGTGCAGTGGGATAATCATAGCTCACTAGAACCTTGAACTCCTGGACTCAAGTGATCCTTCCGCCTCATCCTACTGAGGAGCTGGGACTACAGATATGAGCTACCACACTCAGCTAATTAAAAAAAAAATTGTAGAATGAGGTCTCGCTATGTTGCCCAGGCTGGTCTTAAACCCCTGGGCTCCAGCAATCCTCTCCCCTTGCCCTCCCAAAATGTTGAAATTGCAGGCATGAGCCACCACAGCCAACCTGCTTTAGTTATTACTGATTTTATGTTAACATTCTACTGCTCCAGATTGTTAAAATATGTTAATACAAATTTGCATCTGTATCACTGGCCCTCTGAATAGAGATTACTCTGGTCTGTCGTCAGCGAGGCAGGCCATTGCTTCGTGGAGCCAGGTCCTGCTTGTCCTAAGAGTCAGGGGAAATCTCAATTCCAGGGAGGGTTGTAGGTTGGGGAGACCTGGGCACAGTGGGCACCAAGCTTAACGTTTCTACGTAGTAGGCAGAAATAGGTCAAAGTCAGGTTCCCTCTTAGATTTCCCAGATCCAAAAAGGAAGGCTGCCACATTCTGCCAGCCTTGAAAGCAGGTCCAGTAGAGTAAAGCTGGGGAGGGGAAGAAAAGAGGCAGGTCCGCAGGTCCGTGGGTGCTGTTCTGACACCCGATTGGGTGGACACGGTACTTCTCTCTTTTGTTTAAGATTCAGAAATGCACGTGCCCTGCTTTTTTGTGAATTGGCCTTATTTGACCTTGAAGTTTCATGCTTCCCTGTTAACCAGAACCTAGTTGGGACCCTGAATCATCTGCCTTCATGCAAGCCCAGGACTCTCCTGTTTGGGCTTTGAGCACTGCAGAGATGAGGCTGGGAACCTAGTCCAAGGGAGGAGGGAGGATAAGCAGAGGATCTAAGCTGCTCTGCTGGACAAACCAAAAGATGACTGTCCTGGGAGGGAAGTTAGTGTGGTGTTTACTATTTCCGGCTGCTTCCTGGTGGCCAGAGTTCTGAGCATGGGACAGGACTGCGAGCATGAGAAGCAGCTCGTAACTGAAAGAGAGGGGTCCCAGCAATATGAAGGGAACAGGAAAGCAGGGGGTTCACAGGGCCCCGGCAGTGGGATATGGCTGATTCCTCTAGGAGAACATCAAAATTTGATGCAGAGATTTAAGTTTTCTGTTATAAATTGCAGTTCCTTCTGATGCTATCAGTAAATACTATGATAAGTACTAGTCAGTGGTGCCTGGAGGATAAAGGAAGGGGAAGCAGTGTGCACTCTCGGCAAGGACAGTGTGAGTGTATGTGGCCCTCACCATGCCTCTGTACCCACAGTGATGGTTTTAGCGTTTGTCGGGGAGCAGGAAGGGGAATCAGTAGTCCTCTAGTCCAGCTGGTAACCAGAAGCCAAGTCAGAGGAAGCCTGCAGCCACGTAAAGCATATGAGGCCACGGTCCGATAGCATAGGAACTGGCTGGAGACACCCCAAGCTCCCTTCTTCAAATACGTTAGAGCAAGGTTGCTCAACCTTTGTTTCACGTGCACTTTAAGGAACCTTTTTTGGCTTATTCTCCCCGAATACCTCTCTCTATGCAATTTTAGTATAGATTGTGTCTGTTTATGTCTTGCGGTCCTTTGGAGAGGCACAAACCATTGTCATATCTGAGCTTTAGTCCCACTTGCTGAACCAGTTCTCACCCCTTTGGAAGCAGTAGCACCCTGTTAAGAATGCAGTCCTAGAAGCAGGCGACCTAGGCAGGACGGCAGGTCAGATCTTCCACCCTGTCGGTGGGATGACCATAGTGGTCCCTTGGGTGTCTGATGCTGGACACAGATGGAAAAGGAGCACCTTCTTCCCATCTTGCATGGAGACTCACCAGGCACATGGATCTTCTGTGAGAAGATGGCTCCACGTGGAAAGGCGGAAACTTGGATTTGTCCCAAGGGGGGAGCCTTGTCTTTAAGCAGCCAGTGAGGCTCTTGCAGCATTTCGGAGAGGCTGGGGGTGGAGAGCTGCAGTTCGTAGCTTGAATAAGAAGAGAAAGGATGAAGCAGAGCCCTGTCAAATGCCACCCACTGTGGAATCCCTGGAGGTTCTGATTTTCAGTATTTCAAAATATGCTCTGGAGAGACTGGCAGTGTTGCCACTTCCCTTCCACAGCACTTTTGTAAAATGCCTGGTGTATTCCTCAGAAAGCAGCCTTTGGCTTTTGTCCGTCAGGTGCGTGTTGTGGCAGTCACAGGGCTCCTGTTTAACTTTCTGTGAAGAAGAAGGAAGCACCAGTAGTGTCTGTGTCTCACGCTCTGGCACCAGGCCATTTACTGCCCATCCCACAGAAGTCATGTTTCCCTCTGTGGTGAGCTGCCTTTGCGGAGAACCGAGGCCTTGAATCACCAGCTTGCTCAGGGGTGTACCAAGTCATATGCTGGATGTAAAGTTCGTGCTACCCAGAAGTTGGCTGGCTTTCCAGAGAGCAACTCTTACAAGACTTGACTCACCTTCCGTCGTACATGCTCCAATGTGGAGTGGAAAGGAAAGACATTCTCAGAGCACCCTGCCAGGGAGAAGTCTATCACCTGACATGCTTAGAGGTTGTGTTTCGATTTCTGCCACATAAACACAGGAAATCTGTTATTACAAGGTCTCATAGTCCCTTTTCCTGATGCTTCTGAGACATTCTGCACTTTGATTCCGGAAGAGGTGGGTGGAAGCAGTTGTCTTGTGAACTTCCCTGTGATGGAAGAAGAGAACCTGAAGGTTGTTCTCCCATAGGACAAAGCCTTGTTAATTTCTCTGCAGAAAGAAATCTGCACAAGTCTGGCAACACCAGCCAGCTCCCGTGAAGGCTACTCCTGCTCCCTTGTTAAGATGAATACTTGGATATCTCTCTCTCTCCTCTGTGATGACAGAAGCAGCCCCAGTGAGTCAGACCTTGCCAAGCACAGTGACACTTCGAAAGACAGTTAAGAGTAAACCATGAAGTTCCTGTAAAGTCCAGATGATTCTGGAATTGCTGGATACAACTAGCTTTAGTTATTATTAAAACACACACACACCCCTGGCTGCCAAACAGTACACCACAATTTCAGCTTCTTATGCAAGCCCCCAAGTTGTAGTTTATTTTTAAGCAGCATTACTTTTTATGATATATCTTTTGCTATTTTTTTGATGTTTATTATTATTACATCCATAATAAACATTAAAAAATTGCAAAAGATATATAATTCTTTATAAAGATTTCTATTTATATTAAGGTAATAAATTTCCAATGAAATAAATTAGTTATATGAAAACCTTGTGTTTCTGTTTTGTGCATGTTTTTCTAGAAAAGGGATCGTAACTTTGGTCTTATTCTTAAAAAGTCACATGACTCAAAATACAAGAACAAAATCAAAAGCAAAAGAGCAAAGAACATGATGCCCCTCTGCTGAGAAGACAGAGACAGTTAAATTAGGATTTCATAAAACTATTTTTTCAACTTATACTTTTATTATCTTCTTAGGTTAAATATGAGAATGTTAAATATAATGAATAGCAGGTTTATATAAAATATGGAAAGGTCTGTTTGTGAATAAATGACTTTCACAAATCACATTTATCATAATATAGTATTAAATTATATATACTGTGTGCCTGGAAAGTATGCCAATGAAATAGCACAGAGAATTTATATTCACATTAATAATGGCAAGATGGACAAAATGATCTTCATCTTATTTTTCAGAAAGATGTGCGTGACCTTCATAGTGGTGCTATGGTGATATTTCCTTTACTTTATAGGGGGAATATTATTTATAGAAAAATTAAGTTATTTCACTGAAAGTAGGAATAAAATATCTTCAGTTCTCCATTCCAGCAAGACCCATCCAAAGAGAAACTTACATGCCTTATATGTGTGGCCAGAACCCCAAGGGGATATGGGAGTTTTATGTTTATTTTTGACAAATGGACTGAGGGTGAAAAAGATACTATTTTTGCCCTACTTTGCCTTCTCTAGAGTTTAGTTCTACAAGAGGGACAGGGATTTAGAAGCTGTTTTTTTTTTTTATTATGACTACTGGTAGTAGTTCTGCTACCACTTCTACTCCTAAAGGTCCCCTCACGTGTCTGCCTGTAAAATGTCAAGTATTGGTGAATGGAACAGTTTTATGCTGGTCCCTGAGGAAGACTCAGACATAGGACTAGAGGGTAGAGAAGTCTGGTGTGAGTCATCCCAAGTCAGATGGACCTAGAGGCCAGGTCTCCCAAACCAACCTAGGTAGTCAGGTTTCCTTAAGGATGTGCCTAGAAACCTGCTGTTTCTGAGCGTATGTTATTCAGGAAATGCTGAATCACAAGAGTCTATGACTGCCTTCCAGGAGGTATATGAGATGCGAAGAGGGTAGATGGATATTTGTGGTGTGAGAAAAGTCAGCTCTAGGAATGATAAATTGGGAATGGGAATATATGGTGAGTTCAACAGGAGCTCAGCCTTCCTCCTATGTGACCTGTAGCATGGCTGGAGCGCTAGAGAGCCTCAGGTCTTCCAGATGTGCTCGGAATGCATCACTTCAGACAGGAAGGCTCCCCAGCCCCACTTCTGTTCGGACCAGTGTCTCAGAGGCTGACCTGGGGAAGAATAAACCACATAGCCCTCAGCTTCATAACGGTGCTTTGGTTCCTTGCGTCTCTTGGAGACCCGGTTCTAAGTGACATTATAGAAGACATTCACTTCCCTGGAGTCTCTGTGCTTTCTGAGTCTCCCAGAAGCAAAGAACTAAGGGCTCTGGCCAAACCCCATTTGTTCATTTTTTACCAATTCAGATTATGCCAAATCTGATATGTCTGAAAATTCATAAATATGGAAATTCCTTGGAAGTATGTTGCATTCTACAGATATAAAGGACTTCTGTTAACCTCTTTTGATTTTTCTTGCTATGAAACTCACCGTACTTGAAGAAGTCTTACATTTGCTCACGTTTTACTGAGGCTTAGTGTATGTGCTCAGTTATATTTATCTCTCTTGGAAAGTTCTCAGGCAGCATAAAAGGCCTTGGAGGCAGGAGGCATGTCTGGGCCTCTCTGAGCTCACTCATCCTCTCTGGCCCCCGTCCCTCCTCTGCAAAGCCAGGATAGTAATATGGACATTCTAGAGTTGTTTCGAGAAAGATATCCATGTCAGTAAATCCCTTGCACAAACCCTGCACTTGGTATAAATCATACTCTTTACCTCGCTCTCCAGCACGCCGTGTCCTTGACACCCCGAAATGCTCAATTGTATTTGCTGAAGGTGACTGCTACCCCTGTACCAAAACTTCATGCTTTCACATTTGAAATCTTTTTCTTTTTGCCACCTCTGGGTCCATGTCCTTTTTTTTTTTTTTTAAGATGGAGTTTCGCTTTTTTGCCCAGGATGGCCTGCAATGGCATTATCTCAACTCACTGCAGCCTCCACCTGCCAGGTTCAAGCAATTCTCCTGCCTCAGCCTCCCAAGTACTACAGATGCGTACCACCACACCTGGCTAATTTTATATTTTTAGTAAAGACGGGGTTTCACCATGTTGGCCAGGCAGGTCTCGAACTCTTGACTTCAGGTGATCCACATGCCTCAGGTTCCCAAAGTGCTGGGATTACACGCTTGAGCCACTGTGCCAGTGGTCCATGCACTTTTTAAGCTTATTAATTTAGGAACCCTGCCTGCTTGTATCTTCCTAATACCTTATTGCTCATGCAGGTAACAGGTACTGATGCATTTTGTAAGTAAAGCAGTACACTTTTTTTTTTTGTAAGTAAAGCAGTAACTAAGGGTTACCCTGCCCTCAGTGGGCCCCAAGTAGGTGACATAAATGTGGAGTAAGAAGTGGCCCATATGCGGTGGCTCACGCCTATCATCCCAGCACTCTGGGAGGCTGAGGCGGGGGGATCATGAGGTCAAGAGAACAAGACCATCCTTGCCTGTGGTAGTTCACACCTGTAATCCCAGCACTTTGGGAGGCTGAGGCGGGAGGATCATGAGGTCAAGAGATCAAGACCATCCTCGCCAACATGGTGAAACCCCATCTCTACTAAAAATAGAAAAATCAGCTCGGCGTGGTGGCGTGCACCTGTAGTCCCAGCTACTCTGGAGGCTGACACAGGAGAATCGCTTCAACCCAGGAGGCAGAGGTTGCAGTGAGTGGAGATAGCACCACTGCACTCCAGCCAGGCAGCAGAGTGAGACTCCGTCTAAAAAAAAAAAAAAAAAAAAGGAGTGGCCTATAGACAGAAGGAGAGACTCCTTTTCTCTGGAGATACTATGGCAAATTTCTTAGAGAAGGTGGTATCCAAGGTGAGCTTGGAAACATGTGCACGACTTGGTGCATTCCAGGTATGAGGAACTGTGTGAGCATGAGTATGGAGGCAGGATAGTATGAAGGAACCATGTATCTATAAGCATAGAAAGGAAGTGTTAGATAGGGTGTTGCATGCATGACAGGGAAGAGGAGGAAGAAATGAAGTTGGCAAGACAAATCCAAACCTGATCTGGGAGGATCTTGACTATCTCGTGATGTTTGAGAGCTGAAGCACGAAACATCTGTCTTGTGTACTTGCTGGAATGCTGTGCCTGTCTGGTTTTGCTTTTTAGACTATGAACAAAATATCCAACATAAGAATGCTTTATTTTATTATTTTTTTCCAGAAATGAAGAGACATTTTGCATGGCTAAAGACTTAAAAGCAGTATGCACTTGACAGGTCTAGTTAGCACATGCCTAACTTTGGACTGAGTTGATTATTGGAATAAACTTTAAAACTGCTGCAATGCTCCTTTGAACTCAGCTACAGCCACAGTGATGGCACTTTTATTTAGCACCTGCTCTATTCAGAAAAAGGTATAAATCTTTACATGTGAATCCTGTGTGGGTTTTTTTCCCCTACATATTTGTTCCTATGTCTAAAAAGGGGGGATTCCAGTGACTACATTCTGTAATTGGAGTTCTTTGAAGATAAATCCTGAGTAATGACTCCAAGTATTATAGATTATTTTTAAGCCGTTAGAAAAGTTTGAAGCTCATCAGAAAAAGCACTGAGTCTATATGTGACCGGGCCCTCATATCCAGATGGCTGACTCACACTTTTGTCATGTTAAATGCTTTGCGCTTAAGAATACTTGGAAAATGATTTTTAAAGGAATTATTTCAGAAAAAGAGAGCTCAGAGATGGAGTATCTCTGCTTGCTGTCTTCTTTTTCAATTACTTTTACTTCAGACTCATTTTCCACAGCACACAAATTATGTCTTTCTTATTAATTGTGCAATTATTATAAAAAGTAGTTCCCAGTGAAAATGAACATAATCTACACACTTGAAAATACTAAACTAAGTCTAAAAGAATTGGGTGGCAGAATTCTTCTCCACCCCCTTTTCAGCCTCCCTGCCTCCGTCCCTTCCTCCTCACACCTGCTTGGCTTGACTTCGCTCTTGCGCTCCAGGCATCCCAGTCTGGGCCCTGGTGGGAGCACTGAGCCAGTGCTGAGCTCACTTTCTGCAGAGAAGGGAAAGCAGGAGCTGCAGCCACAGAGGAGCACTGAAGTTGTTGAAGAAGAAATCTAGGGTTCCTTGTGAGGCAAATACAAGGGGAAATAGGAACTTCCACAAAGCAGCTGGAATTGAGTCCTGGATGTGGCCGTGTGGCTCGGTGTGCGTCTCAGCGTGCGTGGTGGATCGTGGAAGAGGTGAGAAGAAACAGCCCCCCAGAGCGGTGCCAGGCCCTCAGTGCATCCTGCTCTCTGTGCAAGTCTCCTCCCTCTACAAACTCCTGCTGTCTGTGCAAGTCTCGGTTTATGGCCTTTACCCACTGGGGGCGGATCATGTCTGTGCTGCTCCCATTGTAGCGTTCATGACTTCTTTACGTATATTTTTAAATTTATTTTTCTTCAGCTTTTATTTTCAGTTCGGGGGTACCTGTGCAAGACGTGCAGGTTTTTTACGTAGGAAAACGTGTGCCGTGGTGGTTTGCTGCATAGATCATCTTGTCACCTAGGTATTAAGCCCAGCATTTGTTAGCTATTCTTCCTGATGCTCTCCCTTCCCCGGCCCCCAGCCTCTAACAGGCCCCAGTGTGTGTCGTTCCCCTCTGTGTGCCTGTATGTTTTCATCATTCAACTCCCACTTCTAAGTGAGAACATGCAGTGTTTAGTTCCCTCTTCCTGCATTAGTTTGCTGAGGATAATGGCTTCCAACTCCATCCATGTCCTTGCAAAGACTTGATCTCATTCCTTTTTATGGCTGCATAGTATTCCATGGTATATATGTACCACATTTTCTTTATCCAGTCTCTCATTGACTGGCATTTAGGTTGATTCCATGTCTTTGCTATTGTGAATAGTGCTGCGATGAACATAGGCATGCATGTATCTTTATAATAGAATGATTCATATTCCTTTGAGTATATACCCAGTAATGAGATGGCTGGGTCAAATAGTACTTATGCCTCTAGGTCTTTGAGGAATCGCCACACTGTCTTCCACAATGGTTGAACTAAATTACACTCCCTCCAACATTGTAAAAGTGTTCCTTTTTCTCTGCAGTCCATCAGAATCTGTTGTTTTTTGACTTTTTAATAATCACTATTCTGACTGGCATGAGATGGTATCTCATTGTGGTTTTGATCTGCATTTCTCTAATATCAACGATGTTAGGCTTTTGTTCATGTTTGTTGGCTGCATGTATGTCTTATTTTGAAAACTGTTCATGTCCTTTGCCCACTTTTTAATGTGGTTGTTTTTTTCTTGTAAATTTAAGTTCCTTGTAGACTCCGGAAATTAGACCTTTGTCAGATGGATGGATTGCAAAAATTTTTCCCATTCTGTAGGTTGTCAGTTCACTCTGATTATAGTTTCTTTTGCTGTACAGAAGCTCTTTAATTAGATCCCATTTGTCAATTTTTGCTTTCTTTTGAGACAGATTCTTTCTCTGTCACCCAGGCTGCAGTGCAATAGCGTGATTTTGGCTCACTGCCACCTTCGCCCCCAGGTTTAAGCATTTCTCATGCCTCAGCCTCCTGAGTAGCTGGGACTACAGGTGTGTGCCACCATACCTGGCTAAAGTTTTGTATTTTTAGTAGAGACAGAGTTTCACCATTTTGGCCAGGCTGGTCTCAATCTCCTGACCTCAAGTGCTCTGCTCAGCATAGCCTTCCAAAGTGCTGGGATTACAGGTGTGAGCCACCACACCCAGCCAATTTTTGCTTTCGTTGCAGTTGCTTTTGGTGTTTTCATCATGAAATCTTTGCCCATGCCTATGTCCACATAGTACTGCCTAGAATTTCTTCTAGGGTTTTTATAGTTTTGCGTTTTACCTTCTTTAATCTGTCTTGAGTTAATTTTTGTAAATGGTGTAAGGAGAAGGTCCAGTTTTAATTTTCTGCATATGTAGCTGGCCAGTTCTCCCAGGACCATTTATTAAATAGGAAATCCTTTCCCCATTGCTTGTTTTTGTCAGGTTTGTCAAAGATTAGACGGTTGTAGGTGTGTGGTCTTACTTCTGAGTTCTCTATTCTGTTTCATTGGTCCATGTCTGTTCTTGTATCATGCTGTTTTTGTTATTGCAGCCTTGTAGTTAGAAGTCAGGTAGCATGATACCTCCAGCTTTGTTTTTTTGTTTTTTGTTTTTTTTGTTTAGAATTTTCTTGGCTGTTTGGGTTCCATATCAATTTTTAAATAGTTACTTCTAATTCTGCGAAGAATGTCATTGGTAATTTAACAGGAATTGCATTGAGTATGGCCATTTTCACAATATTGATTCTTCCTATCCATGAGCATAGAATGTTTCTCCACTTGTTCATGTGCTCTTTGATTTATTTGAGCAGTGGTTTTTAGTTCTCCTTGAAGAGGTTCTTAACTTCCTTTGTTAGCTGCATTCCTGGGTACTTTATTCTTCTTGTAGCAATTGTGAATGGGAGTTCATTCATGATTTGGCTCCTGGCTTGCCTGTTGTTGACGTATAGGAATACTAGCAATTTTTGCACATTGATTTTGTGTCCTAAGATTTTGCTGAAGTTGCTTGTCTGCTTAAGAAGCTTTGGGGCTGAGACGATGGAGTTTTCTAGATATAGGGTCATGTCTTCTAGGAACAGAGATAGTTTGGCTTTCTCTCTTCCTATTTGAATACCCTTTATTTTCTTCTCTTGCCTGATTACCCTGGGCAGAACTTCCAATACTATATTGAATAGAAGTGGTGAGAGAGGGCATCCTTGTCTTGTGCTGGTTTTCAAGGGGAATGCTTTCAGCTTTTGCCCATTCAGTATGATATTGGCTGTGAGTTTGTCATATATGGCTTTTATTATTTTGAGCTGTGTTTTCTCAATGCATAGTTTATTGAGAGTTTTTAACATGAAAGGATGTTGAATATTATCGAAGCTCTTTTCTGCATCTGTTTAGTTAAACACGTGATTTAGTTCTGTTTATGTGATAAATCACAATTACTGATTTGCATATGTTGAACCAACCTTGCTTCCCAGGGATGAAGCCTACTTGATCGTGGTGGACAAGCTTTTTGATGTGCTGCTGGATTCAGTTTGCCAGTATCTTATTGAGGGTTTTTACATTGACGTTCATCAAAGAGATTGGCCTAAAGTTTTCTTTTGTGTTGTATCTCTGCCAGGTTTTGGTATCACGATTATACTGACTTCATGGAATAAGTTAGGGAGAAATCTACTTTTCAGTTTTTGGGAATACTTTCATTAGAAATGGTACCACTTCTTCGTACCTCTGGTAGAATTCAGCTGTGAATCTATCTGGTTCTGGGCTTATTTTGGTTAGTAGGCTATTTATTACAGTCTCAATTTCAGAACTCATTATTGGTCTATTGAAGGAGTAGCTGCTTGTGTATTTCCTACATGACTAGCTTTATTAACAGTAGCAACATCCTAATTATTAAAGGCCTCTAAATCAGCTCTGATTGTAACACAGACAAGAAAAACATGCTAGAAGCCTTGGGCTCCATGGAAATTTGAGATGGAAGCATTAGATTGTAGTGCAATTCTGTTAGCTTTTCAGGCAGCCCTGTTCTTCTCCATTCTGATCTGTCTCCCGAAAATGTGAAGTGGCTTGTGGCTGTGCATTTCTGATATGATTGGATGTGTTTACCTGTTGCTGTGCATGAAAACTCATAGAAAAGCTTGATTCTGAACCCTCAACTCATTAATTTACTCTCTCCGTACGCTTCTGTACTCAACACCAGCCAAGAATTTAAAAGGAGTGAGGAAAACTTATTAAACCGTTATGGCAGTTTATTCCAGTTCTTATCATAAACTGTATTTAAATCTTGTTCGCCTCGGAAACATAAAATATATGCATCTTATCATAAACTGTATTTAAAATTTTTTCACCCCAAAAGCACTTGAATTGACTCATCTGCTGAAATGTGCTCTGTTGGCTTTTAATATAGTAAAATTCGTTTATAGTTAGTTCAGGAAACTCCTTTTTGACTTCATGAAACCATTTTATAGATGCTTCATGTTCCATTTCATTTCTTAAACATTAGAAATTCTAAAGTATTTTATTGCCATTCATTTGGCGATTTGTGTTGCTCCTCTGAGGGATGAACCTTATAGGAAAGTAAGCTGTAGGAGTGACCTCTGTGGGGATGCTTAGCAAGGCCTTCCGTCGTGGACCCTGTAGGACCAAATGTGGCCGCCGTCGAGTCATTTCCCTGGTTTCTTGATTGCCAGCTGTAGCCCCCAGCCCTTCCTTTCCCTTGTTCTCTACCCTTCTTATTCACTTCCCTTGGTCTTTACCTCATAGGTGGGCTGCATCCTACCAGCCCGCAGGTTGGATTTAGCACGCTCCATTATTCAAGGCCAGTGGGTCAGTCCGAGCTTTTCAGAGCTGCAGCAGAAGCACAGAAGTCCAAGCGCAGTTGTTCAAAATACACTCCAAGCCTCTGCTGGCATTGTGTCTTCTAACATGCCATTAGCTAAATCAAATCTCATCTCATGGTCAAGTGTAAAATCAAGGATGTAGGAGGTATCTTTATCCACCCTGAAGTAAAAAGTTACATGGTCGAACTGAAACAAATAGCTACCATACAATCACAGGGCCTGGCTATGTACGGCAAAGCCCCTATCAGTCTTTGTTCCTCCCTTGCTGTTTATTCTGAAACATGAACAGCAGGAGTCTAAACATCTTGATGGTATAGGTGCTGTGCTTAGTGGACAGTTATGAACGCACACATTGGAGAACATCATAGCCTCTTAATCAAGATGGAACATCAGTTATGTCACTGTCCTGAGATGCTCCCAGCTGTGGGATGGCACACAGCTGGACTTCATTTGGAAATTTGAGGAGGATGGCTCTATATCCAGCTTGAGAATCATTCTCTTTCCCCTGTCCTCAGATGTCTTGTTTGTACATGTGTTTGTCTCCTCAGCCAGACGCTTCAAGAGGAGAAACCTGCTCCTTTGTCCCATGTGTCCACCCCAACCCCATCCATTTCCATATAAGATTCCTAGAGAATGTTTATGAAGTGACAGAAACTTCAGCTTAGCACTGAGAGTGGCCACCATTATGAACCTGGGCTTATTTTCACATCACTCTAATCATAGCACATCAGAGATGAAAGAACCTTTAGAGATCATTTAGTTCAGTACTGTCCGGAACTTTTCATGATGATGAAAATGTTTGCATCTGTCCTGTCCATTATAGTAGCTGCTGGCCATACATAGCTATTGAGCACTCCAGATGTGTCTCATACTGTTGAGGAACTGGATTTTAATTTTTATCAATTTTTACTTAAATTGACTAGTAACTACTATATTAGACAGCGCTGATCTAGGTAATTCGTTTTTGGCCCAGAGTAGACATCAGTAGATGTTTCTCAATGAACAAACGAATGAATGAAAAACAGAAACGCCTCCCACACAAGGTCACAGAGCCAATGTATGGCAAAGCCAAAACAAGACCCTAGAGCCGTGGACAGATAGCCTTGCCTGGGCACATCCCCCATTCCCTCCTACAGGCCTGTATTTGCATTAGTTTGGCCTTAATTTTGTACTTGTTACCTTCTAACATTATGTGAACACCTCTTGGTCAAATAGGTTGGGCGGAAAAAAAGGACAGAAAAATAAAACTTTTTTTTCCTCTTCAGTAATTTGAAGAGTGAGCATTAAAAACCCAATCAAACATCAAATAATTTTCACACAGTAGAAATAATATATACTTTCCATCCAAATTAAAACACATGCTTCCAGCAATTTAATTATGCAAATGTGATACAGGCAGCAGTGGAAACAGTGTTAAAGGGGAAGAATGAAGATTGATAAGCTAAAATTTCTGGTGACATTTTCCTTTTTCATTTCCTCTTTTGGTTAATATTATGCTGATTTTCATGCACTGCTTAGGTGGATACTTTATTTCTTTGTAATAAGCGCCTCTACAAATTTATGCAAATAATATTAATCACTGTTGAGAAAAACAGCAGACATTACCATCCCTACTGCCCACAGTGTTAGGCACCAGTAATAGATGGGTCTTGGGCTATGAGTATGATTAAATACACTGGTAAGCCTAGCTGCTGTCTTTAGAAAGGGATGTTTTTCCTCTAGCTGCATGGAGAATTTGAAATCCTAAAGTATAATTCCTACTGTTACTATGTAAGAGTGGCCCAAAGCAAAAAATTGAAACACAGATGAGATTGCCTTGTTCCTACCTCATTGGAAAAGCCCTGTTCCACCTGGCGCTTGCCAGTGAGGAGCTCTGTCTTAAGGTCCTTCATAAGCAGACTCTGAGATGAGATTTGGGCATAAGTTGTATATTGAGGAAGTGCTCCCAGGAAAAACCCGCGAGGGAATGGGAGAAGCAGGACAGGAAGAAGGAGGAAACTGAGCACAGTGGGAGCCCCGCAGGAGCACGTGGAGAGGGGCTTCATCCTGATTCCACAGACAGTGCCGGATTCATCTTAGAATTTGTACATGAGGCCAGGGGACTGGGCTTTTCACATCGTATTCAAGGCAGTCATCGGCAAGGGCCAGTGTGTGGGATGTAAATCCCAGGTAGTGGCAGCTCTCTGGAAGTACACACAGAGCAGCTAGTAGGCCAAGCGCCTTCCTCTGCCACGAGCTGCTGGTGCAGGCCCATGGACGGGAGCAAAGGCCAGAAAAAAGATCCAGGGGTTTGGGGAAAGCCCTGGCAATGTCAACCGGGCCTCACCCTGGCACCTGCCCACAGCTGCCAGCCCCATCCTTCTGCTTGTGGTAGCTAAATTATGTGTCAATCTGACTGGGCTGGTTAAACATGATTTCTGGGTGTGTTAAGCATGTTTCTGGAAGAGATTAGCACTGAATTGGTAGACTGAATAAAGCAAGTGGCCCTCCACAGAGCAGGTGGGCATCACCAACTCCCTGAGGGCCTGAATAGAACAAAAAGGTGGAAGAAGGGAGGAGTCACTCTCCCTACCTGACCGTGTGTGCTGTGCTGTCAGTCAGCCCCTAATCTTCTGTTCTTGGCATTCCTGGTTCTCAGGCCTTCGGGATCTTACTGGAATCTGTAACATCTGAGATATACATATACATATATATATAAAACATCCGAGATATATATATATACATATGCACACACACATACATACTTATACAAACATGTATATGTGCACATTATCTTACTAGTTCTTTTTCTCTGGAGAACCCTAGTTAACACACTGTTGTGGCCTCCAAAGTACACTGGATCTTTTTTCTGGAGTCCTGCTGGGGACTGGAGAGCTTCCTGGTAAATTATGACCAGGCAAATGAGATTTTTAAAATAATGGCTTTTATTCCATCAGCTCACATTAGGAATTTTAAAGCAGAGGGGTGAGCAATAGAGAAAATTTGTAGAAAGGCTTGTGGGGAAAGTATTCAGATCAAGAGAGCCACTCATAGGTAAAGCTGGCTAAGGAACCCACGTAATCCAGAAATTAGTGTTGATTTGTTTGCTCTAGCATCAGAGAATTCCTGTATAAAGCCTGGGACTGCTGCAGTGCTTCCTCCGTTTTCATAGTTAGAATATTGAGGGCTCAATTACACAGCAGAGAGAGTCTCCAGGGTCCATCCTGCCCCATCTGCAGTAGCCTCCCCATGCCTGTTTCACAGAGGGGAAAGGGAAGCTGGCATTCCAGCCGCCAGGTGCTCTTATGTCAAAGGACAACAGTCCTCTTGGAGAAAAATTGGAGTTGCAGGCACTTTCTCTCTTCTTATTTACTTCCTTTCAAAGAAGTTGTCCCTCTGAAAGGCTCTCTTTGCAAAGCAGAAATGCTATTTTGAAGGTGAACATAAAAGCTTTCTTGGCAAAGAAATTGCTTTGTTCCATTTGAGGAAACTCTCTGCTTTTGAGAGAAGAGGATATGAGGCCATGGAAACTTGATTAGCTCTCATCACCGCGCCCTCTGGTTTTCAGCACAAGGACAGACAGAAAGGCTTTCAGTGTCCATCCGTCTGTGGACACCAGCCTGTCCCCTGATGCAGAACTTCAAGGGCTGCCATACCTAGAGCAGCCTGAGATTGTGGAATTCCTGTTAGGATGGGAAACCAGAGGGCTGAATGTAGGGCCCGTGCAGTGGGAGAGGAATCAGATTTGGATTTTCTCTATGTGGTTGAAGCTCGTTCTGCTGCTAAATGGCTATGAAAATTCCATCTTAGGAAATGAGGACAGCAGTACCTCAGCATGTTGTGTGAAGGCTACGTTACAACCTCTAAAATTCTGTGAAATTTTAGTTGATGGGCCCCAGGACCTCAGAATGTGAGTGCATGTATATGTGCGTGCATGTGCTCACATCTGTGTGCACACGTATGCGTGTGTGTGCACGTTTGCACATGCATGTGTGTTTTTCCCATCTTCGCTATCCTAGCACATGCAGTTGGTGTTGATGTACCCCTCAGCTGCCAGGCATTCCCCTCCCTTCATCCTCACCCCTTGGAGCAGAGGAGGCGAGGAGGCCTCTCCCTCACACAGGTCCTTCCAGGCAGCAGCAGCGACAGAGAGAGATGACAGTTCTTATTCCTGCACTCCTCTCTCATCCCGGCCTCATGCAGGGAGTCTGCCAAATCAATGTCAATTTTAATTTACCAAAACTATCAAACTTCTTATTTTTATGTACATAGAATGTATATTAGAAAGCAGTACTTGGCAACCAGAAATATAAAATTCAGTATAAAAGGGAATCATCCTAATTTGAAGCATGTAGGATCTTAAGCAATAAGTCCTGGGTCTGAGCCCTGAATTTGCTGTGGGTTCATGCCGTGGCATGCATTCTCCCCTAGCCTTTGTTTCCCCGTCTAGAAAACGGAGCGAAGGCCCTAGCAGAGGTATTTTTGTGACAATCCGTAAGATGGCGTTTGGGAAAATGTGACCTGCACAGCGTTTCTCATACCAGGTTAGCGTCATCAGCATTCTTGGTAGAATGGTTCGCAGCTGCAGTGTAGCCCCTGGTTTTACAGATGAAGAAGCTGAGTTCCAGGTTGGTTAGGCTCCTCCACGTGACTGACAACGAGCTGTAATCACACAGCTTCCTGGTCAGTGCATCCCATATGCTCCAGATACACAGCGAGCTTTCACTTGAGCTGCCAGTCCTCCAGGCTGCCCAGGAGATGCAGTCCTTCTGGGCACCATCCAGTCCCAGGCTTTGTGGGTGGACATGCAGGTGACCTACCCGAGGGAGTTAGTGGTGTGACCAAAGGCACAGACGTGGGCATTTGGAAAGGAGGCGGGCATGAGCTTGGGGTAAAATAAGAATTTCAGATGTTGTTTCTCTTTCTGCACCTTTGAATCAGCCCCATGCCTGCCTGTTCCAGCAAGTTCTCGCCTTATGCCATAAGGCGAGACTCCTCCCTGAGAGCTGGTGAGCAGAAGTGGACTTCTGTGCTCATCCAGAAGGAGTGACACAGAATGGAAGTCCATAGGGCCTTCCGCTGACACACTTTTTCTTCCCTAATCTGGACCCCAGTAATGTTGAAGAGTGTTTGAGAGGGAGCTTGAAGTTCTCCCTCCATTGCTTTCGATCCATTTTCTTATAAGCTTTAAACTGACTGGTGAGGACACTTTGCTGCATGTTATTTTCCTAGAGTTCTTGCTAATCGATTTGTACAGAAAGTGTTTTTCTCCAGAGATAGCTTCGTTGTTGTGATGGTTTTCCTGGTAGCAGGACTGGGGTCCTACTGGGGAGCCCAGGCGTGTTGCCGGGACGGTGAGTTGAGCCCTCCTTCTCCCACTTACCCTCCTGGTCTAGCGTGTCTCCAGAGCTGAGTAAGTTTAGCTCAAGGACTGGATCCCCATAGTTCTTGATGGCAGAGATCACATATGCATTCAGCTGTCGTAGCTTGTTTCTTCCTCCCTTCCTGTATCTTTCAGAAAGCCTTGTTCTAGGACTGGCTTATGGCTGTGGCACAGTTTTTCCTGGTTTTCTCAGGTTCGCTATTTCTTTAAAAGAGTGTGGAGTGTTTTTCTTTGGGTTGCCTCATGTGGATGTGTTCCTTTCCACCTCTACGTGTTCCCTTAGAGGCTTGGGGTGGACGCTTCTGAATATCTAAAATAACAAATAATTTGAGATGAGAATTTTGAAGATAATCAAAGACCAAGTACATTTTTTTTTTTTTTTTTTTGCCCTCATGCTGCTGACATCTAACTCCTATAAATGTCTTACGCCTCGGACACAGCTGTTTCATAGTTACCAATTTCTATGGGGTAGGTATTATGCCTCGGACACAACTGTTTCATAGTTACCCATTTCTACGGGGTAGGTACGACGCCTCGGACACAGCTGTTTCATAGTTACCCATTTCTATGGGGTAGATTAGCATCAGGCACAGTATTCTTCAACAAAATAGCTGTTTGCTAACACACATCACAGGACATCATTTTCTTCTATCTTGTGGCATCAGTGGGGTTGTGATGTTTTTGCAAGGGGAAAAGTCTTTATCTCACTATTTCTCCATTTCTTAGTGTCTTCCCAATAAACATAAGTTACCACCAAGATATGTATTTTACCAACTTCCAACCCCATTAAACTTGATGATAATACGAAGATGGAGTTACTCTTACCTAAATAGTTAGGAACTTATTAAATAAATGAAAATAGAGATCCTAAGCTGCTGCTGATTTCTGTCATCAGTCTTTAAGTTCCAGGCCATGAAATGTGACTTTTGACAAGGAGCAGATCCTCTTTACTGTGAAGATAACCAGCATCAGATGACCTGTGCTCATTCCTAATTTAAATTAAGCTCCTTTAAAACTTCACTGTTAATGAGGATACTTAATATCCTTGATGAGGTTCATGACTTAATTATCCATTCTACTTGTCTTGCAAAGAGCACTATTATAAAGAAGGAATTGTGTGCCATTGCTAAAAAAAAAAAAAAAAAAAAAAACCTTTAAAAAAATTAATGTAGAATGGCCAAAGTTTTGTTTTTTTTTTTATTTGTGTAAAGAGCAGTTTACTTTTGTTGACTTTTCTTTCATCCTCAACTCCATATATTTTTATCCTGCCTTAAATTCTCATCCCTGGTAAATGGGCCATTATTTTGGCAGTTCCTTCCCCTCTAGCTATGACATTCAGGGCAGCTTCTGCCCTGTTCACTTCTTCCTTCCCTCTATGAGTCTTCTTTAACTCTGCTCCTTCAAAGGATGAGTTAAAACAGAAGTTAATTAAACATAAAACTTATTTTGCTGTTTGTGGTTCTTTTCCACAAATGTTCAAATATGTTTTCATATATTAAAATACACATCTCAGACATATTTCCTTAGGCAGTATACTTCAAAGACCTAGAACTCTTTCTTTGTCTTAATGATATGTAACCTCACAAGGGGACTTCCTGCTGCCCCATTTGGAGAGCCTGGAAGTGGAGCGGGAGATGCAGCAGGTGCCAGCAGAGAGGAGAACCTGCACACCCATACCAGAATGTTGCTTCCTGTGGCTCACTTTTCATTTTTATATATACTTATGGGCACGCTTTAAAGTGTGTGTACCAATTTTTTTCCCACATGGCCTCTGCAGAAAAATAGCCCATAAAAAGTCATCCAGAGTCATGTAGGTTCATAAAGATGGAGCTGGAAGAATCCTAGGATATCAGGTGGGACATCCTCTCTTGTGGCAAAGGCTTGGGATCCCCCCAGGATGATAGTGGCTAATAGAACCTGAAGAAATGCAGCGGGCCTCTGAAGGAGAGTAGATGAGGCAGCCTCTCAACCCAATTCACAGAGATAATTTCAACAAGGTTTCTATAGGGTAACCCCTTACGGGTTTGCAGCCCCTTTCACAAGCCCTCTGTGTTCAACCCTCTTCCCATCACCACAGCAACTGTCTCTCATAATACACAACTGGGGAGGAAGCAGTTCTCCAAATATGACCTTGTCCTACCTTCAGTTTTGCGTGTGTGTGTGTGTGTGTGTGTGTGTGTTTAGACAGAGTCTCGCTCTGTCACCCAGGCTGGAGTGCAGTGGTCCAATCACAGGTGCATGCTACCATGACCAGCTAGTTTTTGTATTTTCAGTAAAGACGGG
>PVKP010030243.1:0-28124 GCA_004027715.1 Plecturocebus donacophilus
CAAATCACAAAGAAACTGAAAATTAACACCATACCCGGAGCTCAGATAAACTTTGTCACACATTATCATCTGTTCTTAAGTCTTATTCAGTTTTCAAAAAGAATTATTTACTTACCACTGTCTGAGCACTGGGCCTATTTATTCCCCCTAAAAATATCATTTATTAACCCCTCAAGATGGCCACATTTCTCCCATATCTCCTTCCCCTGCTAAGATGGATATAGAAGTATCTGTACTTCATTGAGTTACTGGATATTCTGCAGTGCTTATGTACATTAAATATATTTGTAGCCTTTTTCTCCTATTAATCTGCCTTATTATAGGTTCATTTCCAGTGAATCTTTAGAAGAGAGAAGAAAGATTCCCCTTGGCCCCTAGATAACATTTGCTTTCCTAAATAGTTATAAGAATATTCAACTATCTTTTTCATATTGGGTGAGTTGTGGTAGTTTATGCTTTTCAAGAAAGGGATCCATTTTGGCCAGGAGCAATGGCTCATGCCTGTAATTCCAGCACTTTGGGAGGCTGAGGCGGGCAGATCACCTGAGATCGGGAGGGTAAGACCAGCCTGGTCAATATGGTGAAACCCTGTCTCTACAAAAATTAGCTGTGCGTGGTGGTAGGTACCTGTAATCCCAGCTACTTGGGAGGCTGAGGCAAGAGAATTACTTGATCCTGGGAGGCAGAGGTTGCAGGGAGCAGAGGTCACGCCATTGCACTCCAGCCTGGGTGACAGAGCAAGACTCCATCTAGAAAGAGAGAGAGAAAGAGAGAAAGAAAGAAAGAAAAAGTAAGAAAGAAAGAAGAAAGAAGAAAGAGAAAGAAAGAAAGAAAGAAAAAGAAAGAAAGAAAGAAGAAGAAAGAAAGAAAAAAAAGAAAAGAAAAAGAAATGAACCAATTTCTTTTGTGGGGGGGATGGAGTTTCGCCCTTATCACCCAGGCTGGAGTGCAACGGCATGGTCTAGGCTCACTGCAACCTCTGCCTCCTGGGTCAAGCAGTTCTCAAGGATGAGTAGAATTAATATTGTGAAAATAATTATACTGCCAAAAGCAATCTACAAATTCAATGCAATCCCCATCAAAATACCACCATCATTCTTCACAGAATTAGAGAAAACAATTTTAAAGTTCATATGCAACCAAAAAAAGAGCCCAAATAGCCAAAGCAAGATCAAGCAAAAAGAACAAATCTGGAGGCGTCACACTACCAGACTTCAAACTATACTATAAGGCCATAGGCATCAAAACAGCATGGTGCTGTTATAAAAATAGACACATAAACCAATGGAACAGAATAGAGAACCCAGAAGTAGATCCAAATACTTATAGCAAGCTGTTCTTCAACAAAGCAAACAAAAACATAAAGTGGGGAAAACACCCTTTTCAATAAATGGTGCAGGGATAATTGACTAGCCACATGTGCAAGAATGAAACTGGATCCTCATGTTATACAAAAATCAATGCAAGGTGGATTGAGAACTTAAATGTAAGACCTGAAACTATAAAAATTCTAGAAGATAACATTGGAAAAACCTTGGCTTAGGGAAGGATTTCATGGCCAAGAAGCCAAAAGCAAATGCAATAAAAACAAAAATAAATAGCTGGGACCTAATTAAACTAAAGAGCTTTTGCACAGCTAATGGAACAGTCAGCAGAGTAAACAGACAACCCACAGAGTGAGAGAAAATCTTCACAGTCTATGCATCTGACAAAGGACTAATATCCAGAATCTACCATGTACTCAATCACATCAATAAGAAATAAAAACAATCCCATCAAAAAGTGGGCTGAGGACATGAATAGACAGTTCTCAAGAGGCTGTACAAATGGCCAACAAACACATGAAAAAATGCTCAACATCACTAACGATCAGTGAAAGGCAAATCATACCACGATGCAATATTACCTTACTCCTGCAAGAATGGCCATCATCAAAAATAAAAAACGGTAGATGTTGGTGTGGATGCAGTGATCAGGGAACTCTTCTACACTGCTCATGGAAATGCAAACTAGTACAGCCACTATGGAAAACAGTGTAGAGATTCTTTAAAGAACTAAAAGTAGAACTACCATTTGATCCAGCAGTCCCACTACTGGATATCTACCCAGAGGAAAAGAAGTCATTATTTAAAAAAGATACTTACACACTCATGTTTATAGCAGCACAATTGCAAAATTGTGGAACCAAAACCCAAATGCTCATTAATCAATGAGTGAATAAAGAAACTGTGGTATAGATACACATGATGAAATATCATGCAGACATAAAAGGAAATGAATTAACAGCATTTGCAGTGCCCTGGATGAGACTGGAGACTATTATTCTAAGTGAAGTAACACAGGAATTGAAAACCAAACTTCGTATATTCTCATTGATATATGAGATCTAAGCTATGAGAACCTAAAAGCATAGAATGATACTATGGATTTTTGGGACTTGGGGCAAGAGTGGGAGGGAGTACAGGGAAAAAAGGTTACAATTGTGCAGTGTATACTGCTCAGATTATGGTGCACCAAAACCTCACAAATCACCACTAAACAACTTACTCATATAACAAATACCACCTGTACCCCAATAACTTATGGAAAAAACAACAAATGTCTGATTTTATATGGTCAATCCTAGTTTGATTGATGAATGTTTTCGTGGTGTATCTTTTCTATTCTTTCACTTTTAGGCTATTTATATTAATATATTTGAAGTGAGTTTCTTGAAGAGAAGATATAGTTAGGTGATGTTTGCTTTTTTTTTTTTTGAGACAGAGTTTCACTCTTGTTGCCCAGGCTGGAATGCAATGGCGCTATCTCGGCTCACTGCAACTTCCATCTCCCAGGTTCAAATTATTCTCCTGCCTAAGCCTCCCTAGGAACTGGGATTACAGGCATGCGCCATCATGCCCCCCTAATTTCTGTATTTTTACTAGAGACAAGGTCTCACCATGTTGGTTAGATTGGTCTTGAACTCCTAAACTTAAAGTGATCCACCTTCTCAGTATCCCAAAGTTCTGGGATTACAGATGTGAGCTACTACACGTGACCTCATGTTTGGTTTTCTAATCAACTTTGTTCATTTCTATTTTTTTATTGTTATATGTAGAACATTTATGCTCAATGTAATTATTGATAGGTTGGGGCTAATGTCTGTATTTAATTTTTGTTTTCTCTCTTTTTTTCTTCTCTGTTGTTATTTTTATTTTATTTTATTTATTTATTTATTTTTGAGACAGCACCTTACTCTGTCACCCAGGCTGAAGTGCAGTGGCACTATCACAGCTCACTACAGCCTCAACCTCCACGGCTCAAGTGATCCTCCCACCTCAGCCTCCCAAGTAGCTGGGCTGGGACTATGGGCAAATATCACCCTGCCCAGCTAATTTTTGTGATTTTTGTAGAGATAGGATTTCACCATGTTGCCCAAGCTGGTCTCAAACTCCTGAACTCAAGCCATCCACAACCTTGATCTCCAAAATTGCTGGGATTCAGGCATGAACCACCACACCTGGCCTTTTTCCCTTTCCTTTTTTTTCCTTTCTGTGTGTTATGTGAACATTTTTATTTTTATTTATACATGGTGTTTTTGAGTGTATATTTTTCTATATTATTTTTAGTGGTTTCTCTTAGTGCCATATTACATATGTGCAGCTTTGCACAGTCTACTGGCATACATGTTAACAACAGTTCAAGTGAAGTGTGGAAACCTTCCCTTATTTTACATGGCCTAACCCTCTTGCATTTACAATATCATTGTTTTAACTATTTCTTCTACAAATTTTGAGAACCATATCTGACAGTGTTAAAATTTTTGTTACAAATGTCATACATAATTTGGAAAACTCGAGTAGTTGGAAAGTCTCTTGTATTTATCTACATTTGGCTACATATCTCAATATACATTTTTCATGGCTCTTTCTTTCTTCCTGATTGGTATAGTTTGTGTATGTGTCCCCATCCAAATCTCATGTTGAATCGTAATCCCCGGTGTCGGAGGTGGGGCCTTGTGGGAGGTGATGGGGGAAGATTCCTCAAGAATGGCTTGGGCCTCTTCTTAGTGATAAGTGAGCACTCACTCTGAGTTCACAGGAGATCTGGACGTTTAAACATGGGTAGCACCTCCCACTCCCTTGCTCCAGTTTTTGCCATGTGAAGGGCCTGCTCTGCTTTGCCTTCTCCCTTGAGTAAAAGCTCCCTGGGGCCTCCCCAAAAGCAGATCCTGGCACTATGATTCCTGTGAAACCTGCAGAACCATGAGCAAATTAAACTTTTTTCTTATAAATTACCCAGTCTTAGGTATTTCTTTATAGCAATACAAGAATGGCCTAACACACCGATGTTCCAACATCTAATTTTATCCTCTCTCTTTTGTTGAAGAAATTTTCATTAGGCATTCTTTTAGTGCTGGTCAGCTGCTGATAAATTTTCTTAGTTTTCCTTCAGCTCAGAAAGTCTTAATTTCCTTTTCATTTCTGAAGAATGTCTGATATTTCCTTTTTTTCAGCATTTGAAAAATGGTGTGCCACTTCCTTCTGGCCTTTGTAGATTCTGTTAATAAATCTGCTGTCTTTATTTTTTTATTTTTTATTTTTTTCTTTTTGAGACAAAGTCTCACTCTGTCACCCAGGCTGGAGTGCAGTGGCATGATCCCAGCTCACTGCAACTTCTGCCTCCTGGGTTCAAGCGATTCTCGTGCCTCAGCCTCCTGAGTAGCTGGGATTACAGGTACACACCACCGTGCCTGGCTGATTTTTGTATTTTTTGTGGAGCAGGGGTTTCACCATGTTGACCAGGCTGGTCTTGAATTCCTGGCCTCAAGTGATCTGCCTGCCTCAGCCTCACAAAATGCTGGGATTACAGGTGTAAGCCACCATGCCCAGCCATAAAGTTGCCATTTTTAAAACTTTTTTTCTCTTATGAGTAAGTGTCAATTCTTGCTGTGAACAATAATATTCTCTGTCTGTAACTTTCAGAATTTTGATTTTGATTTGCCTTGGTGTGGACTTTTGTAGCCTAGCTGAGGTTGGCTCAGGTTTTTGTCTTTTCACAAATTTGGAACATTTTCAGCCTTTATTTCTTTGAGTACTTTCTCAGCCTCAACCTCTTTCTCCTCTCTGTCCATGATGCTAATAATACAAATATTAAATCTTTTCAAAACATCTCACAGATCTCCAAAGCTCTGTTTCATTATTCTTTTTCAATCTATTTCCTCTCTGTTTTATTTAAATTGGGGAATTTCTATTATCCTGTCTTCAATTTCACTTAGTCTTTTCTCTTTCCTGCTAATGAGGTTATCAATTGAGCTCATTTATTTGGTTATTCTACTTTTCAAGTTTAAAATTTCTAATTGGTTCTTCTTTACATTTTCTATTTCTTTATTGACACTTTGTAATTTTACTTGTTTCAAGTGTGTTTGTAATTTATGTTAAAGCATTCTTTTATGAAGACTGTTTTAAAATTTTGTCAGATAATTCTAATACATTTGTCATCTTCTTGTTTGTGTCTGTTGATGATCATTCAGCATTTAAGTTGTGCTTTTTTGGGTTCTCATATGACAAGTAAATTGGGATTGAAACTTGGATATTTTGAATATTATAGTAAGAGATTCTGGATTTCATTTAAAGCTTCCGGTGTAGCAAGACTCCTTTGATACTATGTCATCAAGAGAAGAGCAGTAGCTCCTCATTCCTAGGTGGGGTGGACATCCAAGTTCCCTATCAGGCCTCCACTGCCAGCCAAGAGGGGTGGTGTTGCTCTTTATTGCTGGGATGGTAGTTTAGTATGAATACTAGACCTCGGCTGATGCTGTCCTGGTTGAGAGGAGCATGGTGAGGGGGGCCTCATCACTAGGGGGTGATAATGCATGGAGATAGAAACTATAGATCTCATTTCTGTAACTCATCACAAGGCCATAACCGATATTTTTCTTGGTTTTTTTTTTTTTTTTTTGATGGAGTCTTGCTCGGTCACACAGGCTACTGTGCAGTGGCATGATCCCAGCTCACTACAACCTCGGCCCCATGGGCTTTTCTTCTACTGCCTCTACCTCCCAAGTAGCTAGGATTATAGGCACCCACCACCATGCCTGGATAATTTTTGTATTTTTAGTAGAAATGGGGTTTCACCATGTTGCTCAGGTTGGTCTTGAAATCCTGACCTCGTGATCCACCTGCCTCAGCCTCCCAAAGAGCTGAGATCACAGGCATGAGCCACCATGCCCCGCTCACTAATCTTTTTTCTGCCTTCCTTCCCACGTGCTCTGTTTCTCTTGCCATCTTCCAACAACCAGTTTGTCAAAGGATTCTCAATAGGGTGACTAAAACTTTTGCCATCCTCACAGATCTGAGACCTTAACAATCCTTCTACTAAGGACTTCCATTAATATTTACTGCCATGTCTAGTTTTACAGAGAAACCATAAAGGGAATGAGTTAGATTTTATCCATATTATCTCCTGCTCTAATGTATATGAATAATCCAACTTCTCCCATAGCTAAAAGCACATCGTTTTTGATCTATTCATCTAATAAAATAAGAAACCCCAAGTTCCCAAGTAAATTAATATTAAAATTCTCACATCTCCAAGTCCTGAGAAGAACTGGCAATAGAAGTCAGGTAGGTATGTAACCTGGCAAAGCACCAAGTCAGTTTCCATCTTCCAATTCTGTGAACCGTATCTTTGAGCTGTGAGTAAAACACCATCATGTTGGATCAGTACTTCATAGCATTCACTATACCCCTCTGGATGGCTGCACAAGCTGGTAAGGCTTTGTTTCCAGCTGTGGCACAGTTGTTGCTTCAGAATAATGGGATACAGAATCAGACCAGTGAATGCCCTCAGCATGGGATCATAGCCTTACTCCCTTGACAGTAAGGGAAAATCCCTGATCATGAGTGTACAATGTCACAATGGTGTGTAAGGACTACTACAAGCTCACAGATTATCGCTCTGCCAAAGCCATAACAGACACAGAAAGAAAATACAAATCTAGAAAAAGTATCTCTGCCAGTAAAATCAAATCTCTGCCATCATCATAATAGGAGGGGCCTAATGTGAACAGTTTACTACTGTGATGCTGGATTCCCTTATCAACAAATAGTGATCCAAATTTTTAACCTATACTGTGTGCTTAGCAATATCGCCTAATGGGTATTCAGCAGTGGTCAGTTACACGTCAGCCTTGGTGAGGGACATCCTTGTGGCTGAGCAGATGTACAGTTCCCATCGCTGCCACCAGGGCTACTCTGTTCATGAGTTCATTAAGCAAATTCTATGACCAGTAAGGGAACTTACTAACATCCGAAAGCAAGCCCATCTACTTGACTGTTAGGATGCTCCTTTGCAGTGGCAGACTGTTGGTAAGAATTATATAGAAGAGAATGATGACTTTATTTAGGGTTTTAAAAAATCTAGCTAAATCCCCATACTTCCCAGCTACCATTACATCTAAGTACAGCCTTGTAATAAATGAGATGTAAATAAAAACGTTGTATGGTAAATCTCCAGAAAGATTGCTTAAAATAAGTAGACTGGCTAGATGCAGTGGCTCACACCTGTAATCCCAGCACTTTGGGAAGCCAAGGCAGGTGGATCGCCTGAGGTCAGGAGTTTGAGACAAGCCTGGCCAACATGGCGAATCCCTGTCTCTACTAAAAATACAAAAATTAGCTGGGCATGGTGGCGTGTGCCTATAATCCCCGCTACTCAGGAGGCCGAGGCAGGAGAATCATTTGAACCCAGGAGGTGGAGGTTACAATGAGCCATTGCACTCCAATCTGGGTGACAAGAGCAAAACTCCAACACACAAAAAGGCCACTGTTACCATTATTTTTATCACTATCATTATTGTTAAATATAAGAAATGTTGACCCAAGGTATATTATTTATAAACATTCCAGAAATATTCAATATGATATGAGAGTAAAAAAAAAAACAAAATGCCTCAATTCTACAATATCACTATAAAATGAAGAAAGGAAACTTCTTCATTTTAAGGTATTTGATATATCACTCTGAAACAGCTTTAAATGGGCAAAGATAACAATGAATGATTGTACCTATTACTCTATTATGGCTTTATTGAACGTATTGCATGCCCACAGTGTGCTGTAGATAATACAGCTAGTACGTTTCCTTAGGGACTAGTTACCTATACTGAAGACCACAGGCTGACTCTTACTCAATTAAGGGATCTATCTGAAAATAGTTTATAGCCCTGATCCTTCCCCATTGTCGAGCCCTGCCTAGATGCCTCAAAAAACTAATGTAACTGAGCAAGGTAGCTCACGCCTGTAATCCCAGCACTTTGGGAGGCCAAGGCAGGCGGATCACCTGAGGTCAGGAGTTTGAGATTAGCCTGGCCAACATGGAGAAACCCCATCTCTACTAAAAATACAAAAATTAGCCGGGCGTGGTGGTGCACACCTGTAATCCCTGCTACTCAGGGGTCTGAGGCAGGAGAATAGCTTGAACCCAAGAGGCAGAGGTTGCAGTAAGTCAAGATCACTCCACTGCACTCCAGCCTGGGTGACAGAGCGAGACTCCATCTCAAACAAACAAACAAACAAACAAAACTATTACAAAACAGGATATCAAGAAAGGGCATATGCAGAAATGGAAAGCCCATCTAAAATGATTCCTTACCAATCTCAGCAGTGGCAACTATCACAAGCATCAGTCATATGAGACTCTAATCACACGGGGGTACATCACACAATTCCCCCAATAACAAACTGGGGGCCCACCTACAGGTCTTCCTAGTGATTTATCCTCTGCAAACTCGTTCAGGCACATTATTGATCCATTAATTCATATTTACTGGGCACCCGCTATGCAGAGAGCTAATTACTCAGGAAATATATTTATAGCATAAATCTCAACCCTTCAAGCTGGGAAGAATTACGCATAAATTTATTAATTCTTTCATGCATGCATCCAAGGATTTAACAAATATTTAATGAACATCCGTTAAGTGCCAGACACTCTACTTAGGAATGGGATGTGAAGATAAATAAGACAAAATTCACGGAGGTGCCTAGAGTTTGATCCCACTGCCAACACAATACATTCACCCCTCTGCACCTGTGACTCCTTCCTGGTAGGGTGGTGTATGTGATGGAGCAATCAGCAGGTCAAAGTAGTTGGGGGTGAAAGAAACAGTACGTTGGTGCTCAGGTGGTGCCCATAAGGTAGTGGCCCTTGTGCCCAGGGAGAGGTGAAAGGAGGACACAGGTTAGAAGGTCACTCTTTGCGGTGCAGGTGGCACAGACATCAATCAATGAAATTGACCTTTGGATTTTAGAGACTTGCTCCTTGAATAAACAAACACTTCATCAACTCTGGGAAAACTGGTTTCAGAAGCCTGTTGAGCAATAGTTAACAAAAGGCATCCGGTGTGCTGTTTGTTGGCATTTTGCTACATGGGTATGGTTTCTGCCTTGCTCCCCCCAGCCTTCTTGTGGACCGTCTGAAACTAAATGTGCATGTCTGGAAGTTAATACCATATTGTGCTGCTGGCTGTCTGCCTCAGCTAATGGAGTGTAGACAGCTATGGCTGTCTGCAACGTCTGTCCTCCGCTTAGAGGTTCTAGTCAGTAATTCCAGCCAGTTCTGATAAACAAAGGACAGGAAGAACTGGCGCAGAAGTTGGAAATTGCCAGCTTTGTGTCAATTCCAGCCTGCCCCAGGCCAGTGCCCAGAGAATGACAGTGCAGCTGTAGGAAGACCACGCTGGGGTGAGCCCATCATCGTCAAGCATGGTGTTTGAAGAGTAAGTCTACCCTGGAGTAGATTGAGGGACCTCTCCGAGAGGAAAGGGGCCTCAAGAGGTCACCTGGTGAGGAGCTGGATGGGCCACATGGCTGGGAGTATTCTTCAAGGATACTTATCAGCAGTGGGGAGGAAACCCCGTTCTTTGCCTCTGTCCTTCTTACTTATCACGGATTGGTTAGTTTGTTTATTTTCCAAAAGAAGATCTCAAGATAAGGCTTGCATGCAGGTAGTTTATTTGTAAAATAATCTCTGGAAGCATAAATAAGAGAGTGATGACAACGATTCAAGGAAGGAGAAAAGCCAAGAAAGGGGGTATTACTGTGTGAGTTGAGCTCTGCAGGCCCCAGGGTTTCAACCCCTGGGTAGACCCTCCAGGAAACCCGGAGGAAGAAGCACACCTCTGAATTGTCCCACCTGAGGGTGTGGAGGCTGCATTATTTACCTAGCAACTCTCATCCCCATTAATAGGGGATTTCTCCCAAAGGCATCAGCCCCCTCCCTATTCACTTTTGGGTTGTACCACTAGGTAGGAAGCAACTTCCTGAATAAAATGGTACTGAAGAAAACCTCAGGCACAGGGGGAAAAGAAATGTGGGTACTTGGGGTGAGAAGTTCGCCACCTTCTGGAAATTGCCTACACAGCCACACGTGAATGTGGAGGTGAACTGTGGAATATGGAGGTGGGGTGATAGTAGGTTCTACTACCGTCCACAGAAGAAAACCATAGCGCACACACACAATTTTCACTTAGAGAAATAAGTAAGAAAACAACGGGGAAAGAGAGTCTTCTCTGTGTGAAATAGGAAGCTAAGATCTGGGGTATTGCGGTATGAATAAAAGCTGTACCAAGAGATGGTTCTGCCACTTCCGATCTGCATGGCCCTACATCATTTCCTTAACTTTTTGAGACCTCAATTTCCACATCGGTGAAGCAGGAGCCTTAAGATCTATTCAGTTTCCATAACAGAATTTTCAAAAGGACAAGCGAGAGAATGCTGCATAGATATTTGCATAAAACTAAAAATTCTTAGATTATTCAACCCATATAACTGAATGGCTGCCTACTGTGTGTGAGGCATTGTGCTAAGAGGACAGTCACTGAGAATAAGAAAGTCCTTGTTCTCTGAGCTTGCAGTCTTTTGAGAGAGATAGACAAGCAAACAACACGCAAACAGGCAAGTTTAATAAACTGTAATAAATGCTAGGATGAAGGAAGTACATGGTACTATAGGAACATGGTATCCAGATGAGCAGGAGCTTGAGAACAACCCCCTGGAGGGGACCATGTCTAAGTTGAGACATAAAGGATTCAATTTTTTAAAAAAGTATAGTAAAATACATGTAACACACAGTTGTCTTTGATCATTTTTAAGTAGACAGTTCTGTGGCGTTGAATACATTTACACTGTCATGCAACCATCACCACCATCCAGCCATAGAACTTTTCTCATTCTGTAAACATGAAATTCTGTACCCATTAAACACTAATTCCCATTACATCGCCTCCCATTCCATGGAACCACCTGTCTTCTTTCTATCCCTATGATATTTGATACATTAGTTGTCTCATATAAGTGGACTAATACAGTACTTAGTCTTTTGTGATTGATTTATTTCACTTAACATAATGTCCTCAAGTTTCGTGCATCTTGTAGCATACTTCAGAATGTCCTTCTTTTTCAAGGCTGAATACTATTCTATTCCAAGCACATGCCATATTTGTTCATCCAATCATCTGCCCATGTACACTTGGGCTGCTTCTGCCTCTTGGCTGTGAGGATAATGTTGCTATGGACGTGGATGCACAAACATCTCGTTGAGTCCCTGTTTTCAATTCTGAAACTTTTGCTCTATTGCCGTCTGTTATGTCTGACCAGTTTCACATATGCACATCTTTTCTTCTTTATCAGAGAATATGGAGAACCTTAGGTCTGTGCCTTTTGGACATGTTCATCAAAGCCTTGTCAATGCTGTTTTCCTACCAGGCTGTGTAGAGCAATGGGAAGAGTCTAAGCTCTGGAACTAAATCTGGATTCCAATTCTAATGCTTCTATTTATTAACTGTGTAAAATTAAGCAAGTCATTTTACCACTTTAAAGCTCAACTTACTCTTCTCCGAAATGGGACGAATAGAACTCATCTTGCAGATGATTATACAAATTAAATCCTTCTGTACTGTGTTACATAACCAAAGTGTTTTAGCAACTCAAAATGTAAAATGTTATCTTTAAAAAAATGGTGAATATGGGCTGGATGTGGTGGTTCATGCCTGTAATCCCAGCACTTTGGGAGGCCGAGGCAGGTGCATCACCTGAGGTCAGGAGTTCGAGACCAGCCTGACCAACATGGTGAAACCCCTTCTCTACTAATAATACAAAAATTAGCTGGGTGTCCTGGGGCATGCCTGTAATTCCAGCTACTCAGGAGGCTGAGGCAGGAGAATCACCTGGACCTGGAAGGCGGACATTGCGGTGAGCCGAGATTGTGCCATTGCACTCCAGCCTCGGTGACAAGAGCAAAGAGCAAAACTCTATCTCAAAAAAAAAAAAAAAAAAAAAAAGAATGGTGAGTGTGAATCTTACAGGCCATTACTAAGCACTTTGAATTTACAAATGTATGAGCCAGTGAGGGCATTAGTGGAGTTGCTGGAAGATGCAGCCCGTTGAAGCCATCCTGAATGCTGTGCTCCCTGACCCAAGGGAAAGAAAACGCTATTGGATACCATCTCCCACCCACTGTGCTGCAGCCTCACCCCAGGTCCCGGTGGCTCAGGATGCCATGGTGCCTTTCCACACAGGCCACCAGAATCATCATTAGATCTGGGCATAGAACTGGGGCAGAGAGAAGGAGTTACAAAAGGTAAAACCTTCCAACTGAGCTGACACACCAGCAGAGCCTGGGCAGGGGGCTTCCCCTGTCTGGAGCAATCTTGCTTCTGTTCAGTCCAGGTTTTTCTCAGCCAACACACAGGCCCTAGCCCCATCACCCGCCAACTGTTTCCTAAGTGCCCCCACAATCTCCATCTTGTATTAATCAAAAAGTTTTATAATTCTGCAAGCTGCCTCAAGTCTTGTGCAGAATAAGGCACAAAACAAATGCTAGGACTTACCATCATATACAGCTGGCAAATATCAAATGTATTATGTGACCAGAGATGCACATCCTGCAAACCCAGTGCTACTACAAACCAGTGGGTAATAAATTTCTTGTGAAGTTATCAACCCTCAGTCTCTAAGGCAAAGAGCAAGGGGAGGGGTGTCATGGCACTGCTCATAAGAAATCACTTCACAGGACAAAACGTTATCACTCGAATTTCAACATTCAAAAAGAAATCAGAATCACAGCCCCCAAGCCCAGAAGTGAGTCTACCAGGAACTGTAACAGGTCATTAGAGAATGTTTAGTCCCGGGTGTATTTTCTTCATGGTGTCTGAGGCAAACAGTCTCCAAAACAAACACCAACGAATCCTGCATCTAAAAGCACTTGTCTACCGAACACTTCCTTTTAGAAAGTACTAATCAGTGACTCAGCCTAGTGACTCCTCGCCCTAAAGTCCCTTTGGCTTCAGGAAGGGCCGGTTCTATGACATCAGTTCAGAGACACCTTGTAATTTTTATTCCCAGACATCAGTATAGGAACTTAAAAAGAGAAAATAAATGTCAGACATCTTCCTCAGGACTCCCAAACAGATAAATGCCCATTGTGTCAAAATTCCCCCTTTTTGAGAACATATCAGTGTGTTGCTTTAAGAGAAGGAGCTGCATGCAGTAAAGTAATGTAGTTTCAGCTGAGAAAGAGAAAAGTGAAGAAGAATAAAGGATGTTAGATTATCCTTCCCTCCCCATAATTCCAGATGGTACTGCTTTTGGTGGAGGATGTGGCAGATCATGTGACACAGAGCTCATTACTTCTTTTTCTGCATTAGCCTTTCTAAGATGTAAGATGCTCTTGGTGTGTGTGCATTGCCCGGAGATGTGGGCTTCGGGAGCAGGGCTGGGAAACAGAACAGCAGAGAACGCCCTAAGGTCAAGAGTTATGATTTTTTGTGACAAGTTACTCTGGGTTTAGAGCTCACCGTGGAATCTACTGCTCTAATAATTATGTTAACTGGAGATAGAATACGATTCTACTAATTTTTCAGGTATTGACATTGAGAACAAAAATATCGACTATGTTGCTTAACTCATAGAGAAAATAAATAAATGATAAGTAAAATGACTGACATATAGTAAGTAGTAAATACATAAAAACACCACTATTATTATTATTATTGTCGTTATCAATAGCATAGTAGTGGCAGCGCAGCTCATGTGGAATGGCTGAGCCAAAGTATGGTTCAGGAGATAGATCTAGATGGGCTATCTATATGCAGGCAGTGTGTGCCTTCTCCATGAAGAGGAACCAAAAACATTTCTAACAGATCATGTAAATGCTCCCTAAGAGCAAGCACTAGGGATCATCCGCAAAGTGAGGAGAAGCACCAAAAGAAAGGTGAGGGTTTGAGGCAGCGTGCCCAGCTGGAGATTGGTTGAGAGCTGGAGAGGCTCCTGGACAGAGAAAGAAAGACAGAGACTCATAAGGGGGTCCATGCAGCAAAATGAGATTTTTACCATCTTGACTACTGGGGAACGCCTTGACCCACATGGGTCTTGGATCTAACATAGAGGGTTGCCCAGAGATAGCACAGAGACGTTGCTTCAGAAAGGGAACCCACAGAACCCCACAGACTCTGAGCCTAGAGCAGCTTCCGCTTGGTGCCATTCTGAGAGCCTGGTTACTGGGGACCTGCAGACACAGCCGCTGCTGCGGCATTCCTCCAAGGAGGGAAAGGGGAGACCGCCCGCTCCCATGCACCCCTGGGAAGGCTGCTGCCCTACTGCAGGCTGCTGCGAGACTGATGTGGGTGGCCACACTCCCCATCGCTTCTTGCCCATGCTGCTCGCCTGAGAGGGGCCCCACCCTATCTGGGCACAAGCTCACTGCCAGCACCATTTTGAGAGTTTACCGCTGGATTGCACCCTGCACTTGGACCGAGTTCATGCAGATGCTACTGCAGCTGTGGCCCTGCTGCAGAGGAACAGGGATGCCAGCTCTCCTGCGCACACCTAGGACAATATCCACCGCCCTGCTACAGGCCACTGTGAGGGAGGGTTGTGCGTGGACCATGCTCTGCACAGCTTTTTACCCACACAGCTCACCTGAGAGGGACCTCACGTGTTCTGGTCATGGACACAGTTGGTGCCATTCTTGGAATTGAACACTGAACTATACCCTGCCCTTGGATTGAGCTCAGACTGACGTTACTGCAAACACAGCCCAGCCCAGGAGGGAGGGGAAGCCGGACGCTCCTTCACACCCTGGGACAATTCCTCCTGCCCTGCTGCAGGTTGCTGAGAGACTAAGACTCCAGCAGACCACATTCCCCAGGCTAGTTGCTGGAGAGGTGCCGCACCCTCTCTGGTTGTGGGATCACAGCTGGTGCTGTTTCAAGTGCAGTGCTGGGCTGTACCCCACCCTCAGCCAGGCATGGACTAACATTGCTGTCAGCGTCTCCATGCTGTGGAGGGAGAAGACGGATCAGTTAACTCCCATGCATCTTTAAGACAATGAATCCAGAAGCTGATGTTTTGAAAAGATTAACAAAATAGACTGCTAGCCAGACTAATAAAGAAGAAGAGAGAAGAATCAAATAGATACAATAAAAAATGATACAGGGGAGACCACTGTTGATCTCACAGAAATACAAACTACCATCGTAGAATAATAAAAACAACTCTATGCAAATAAACTAGAAAATCTAGAAGAAATGGATAAATTCCTGGACACATACACCCTCCTAACACTAAACCAGGAAGAAGTTAATCCCCATATAGACCATTAACAAGTTCTGAAATTGAGGCAGCAAGTAATAGCCTACCAACCAAAAAAAGTCCAGGACCAAATGAATTCATAGACAAATTTTACCAGAGGTTCAAAGAGGAGTTGGTACCATTCCTTCTGTAACTATTCCAAACAATAGAAAAAGAGGGAAACCGCCTTAACTCATTTACTTTACTAACTAGCTGAATATAGGGAGATAATGTTTTAGTCTCGGTATGTGAGCAAAAAACCGATTCCAGTAAGTGCAGTCCTGGGGCCATTTGTCCTATTAATGCTGTTGGGGAATGGTTAGTGAGAAAGATAAACAATTGAATTGAATATCCTGGGCCTATGTGATCTAGCTGCCTCTGAGAGATAGCTAGCTCTATTTCTTCAATTTCTCTTTTTGTGCAGGGGTTAAACACCTTGGAGAATCCAGGGTAGCATTGCCTTTTAAGATAGAAAACAGGTTTTGCAACTTATCAGTAATTATGTCCAAGGTGGTGAAAAGCTGGTTAATATCATCCAGTAATTTTTGATAATCATTTGTAGTATGTAAGTTGCTAGTATTTAATTTAACCTTTTGAGGTCTTACTGATCAGAAAGTTAGTACATACCTAAGATATTTCCAAGAAGAGGACATAGACAACATTTGTACTTTTTCAGGTGCAATTGAGCTTGTGAAATTGAGGCTCTGCTAGCTATAAGCAGCTGCTTTAATACTTTTATTAAACCTGAAAATGTTTAATACTTTTATTAAACCTTGTAAGTGTGTATTCCTTTGGACTGAGGCATATAAACTTAAAAGTACTGGATCCATTGGGGCTGCCAATGAAATATCATCCATAAAATGAATGATCTTGAAATTAGGAAATTCTTTTCCACTAAGGAGCAAAGCCTGATTTACATGATACTGACACGTGGTAAAACTGTTCAGCATTTCTTGAGAAAGCACTTTCCAATGAAATCAACAAATTGACCTTTCATTATTGATAGCTGGTATTGTAAATGTCAATTTTTCTCTGTACTGTTCTGCAAAAGGAATAGAACAAAAGCAGTCTTTTAAGTCAATAACAATAACAGGCCAGTCTTGAGAAACTGCGGCAGGAGAGGGGAGCCCCCAATGAAGAGGCCACATAGGTTGCAAATTAGCATTGATAGCCTGTAAGTCTCCATTTGCCAGACTTTTTGGGAATGACGAAAATGGGAGAATTCCAAGGGCTGTTTTGATGGATTTTCATGGCAGGCTTTTAATTACTTCTCAACTAATTCATGGGCTTGCTGCAATTTCTCTCCCTGTACAGGTCACTGTTCTACCCAAATAGGATTTTGAGAGAGCTATATCAGGGGTAGGGGAGGAAAAATAGTGGCCATTGCTAGCTGTTATTATGCCCTCCAGAGGAGGTACAGACTGGCACCTAAAGTTGTTTTAGCAAGCACTCACCAGTCCCATGGGCTTATATGAAGGTTGTTTGCTATGGCCTCAATTAGTCTTTTTGTAAATGGGCTAATGGCTTCTTTTTCTCTAATGCTCTTTCTTATCTCTTTATAAACATTCACTTGATTGCCTTGTTGACATTGGATCACTGGGCAGGCCAAGAACTCCCCTTCTGACGCCACTTGACTAAGACAGGCTCCCATAGCTGTAGCATCTCCCTTGTCCTTTTTCCACTGTTTTCCGATTTATTGGACGAAGGGTATCAGGGAGAATTTCTGTCTCCTCTATGACACTTTTACTTGGTAATGGTGGGGCTGAGGGAGATGGAGGAAATAAGGTAGGTGATTGGTTCCTCCTTCCTTCCCTTTCTAGGCTCTTCTGTGTAGAGCGGGAGCATAGCAGGCCTAACAAAGGCCCATAAAGTTAGAGATGTTACTGGGACCCATTGCCATTGTGCATGATGTTGTTTAAGAGTTCTCCCCACATGTTTCCAGAGCTCTACATCTAGCATGCTTCCTGCTGGGAACCATGGATTATGGAAAACAACAATTTACATTAAGTCCCTAAATTGAGCTTGTGAAACTGAGGCTCTGCTACCTTTCAGCAGCTGTTTTAATACTTTTATATACTGTCCTTTTGTGCTGATAACTGTTGTCCCATGATGAAACCCTATCCTGAACAATTCTCTCGAACTTGGGAACCCTGAGTGGGCACCAATGACTTACTGACTTACTTATATAATGATAAAGGTATCTATTCAACAAGAGAATATAATAATCCTAAATATATATGCACCCAACACTGGGTCCATTGTAAATATATTTATTTATCCTACCCAGCAACAGGATATACATTCTTCACATCAGTGTATGGAACATTCTCCAAGATAGACCACATGTTAGGCCACCAAGCAAGTCTCAATAATTTTTAAAAACAAATTTTAATGATACCAGGTATCTTCTCATACCACAGTGGAATAAAACTACAAATGAATTTCAAGATGAACTCTCAGAAACATACAAATACCTGGGAATTAAACAACATATTCACAAATAATCTTTGTGCCAATGACAAAATTAAGACAAATTTTTAAAAACTGAAATAAATAAAAATATACACAATATACCAAAACCATCTGGGGTACAGCAAAAGCAATGCTAGGAAAGAAGTTTCTGGTGTTATACCTACATCAAAAGAAAAGAAAAACAACAAATTGCAACCTAATGTCGCATACCTCAAAGGACTAGAAACAAAAAGAATAAACTAAACCCAAAGCTAGCAAAAGAGAAGAAATAACAGAGATCAAAGTAGAATAAAGAAAATCAAGAACAAAAGCACAATGCAAAGGATCTATGGAATGAAAAGCTGGTTCTTTCAGAAAATAAAACAAAACAAATAGACCACTTTCTAGACTAACAAAGTAGAGAGAAGATCCAAATAAACATAATCAGAAATAAAAAAGGGGACATTATAATTGAGAACACAGACATACAAAACATTTGCAGAGACTACTATGAATAGCTATCTGCTTACAAACTAGAAAACCTAGAAAAAATGGATAAATTTTTGGAAACATATAACCTCTCACTATTGAACCAGGAAGACATAGAAATCTTGGACAGTCCAATAAGTAGTAGATTGAAGCAATAATAAAAACAGTCTCCCAATCAACAAAGTCCAGAACCAGATGTATTCACAGATGAATTCTACCAAATGTACAAGGAGGACCTGGTGTCAATTCTCCTGAAATTATTCCAAGAAAATCAAGGAGGGAATCTTCCTTAAATACATGAAGGCAGTATCACTCTGATACCAAAGTCAGAAAACTACAGACCAATAACTCTGGTGAACATAGATGCAAAAATCCTCAAAAACAAAACAAACAAACAAACAAAAAACCCAGCAAACCAAATCCAACAACACATCACAAAGAGAGTACACCACAATCGTATGGGCTTTTTTCCCCCAGGAATGCAAGGATGGTTCAATATATGCAAATCAATAAAGGTAATTCATCACATAAACAGAATTTAAAGCAAAAACCATGTAATTGTCTCAATGAATGCAGAAAAAGCATTTGATAAAACTGAACATCTCTTCATGATTAAAAAAAAAAAACCTCAACAAACTTAAGCACAGAAGTATAATAACTACTACATCTATTATTATCTATTGTAAAGATAAATATAATAAAAGCCATATATGACAAACCCACAGCAACATACTGAAGAGTTTTCTCTGGGTTTTCTTCTAGAGAAAGGGGAAAAGTAGAAACTATTTCCCTTAAGAACTGGAACAAAACAAGGATGACCAGTTTCACTGCTCCTCTTCATCGTAATACTGGAAGTCCTAGCCAAAGCAATAAACAACAGAAAGAACTAAAAGACTTACAAAAAACAGGAAGTCAAATTATCTCTATGAGCTGATGATATGATCTTATACCTGGAAAACTCTAAATAATTCTCTAAGCACATCTAGATTTAATAAATGATTTCAGTAAAGTTTCAAAATACAAAATCAACATGCAATAATTGACAGCATTTTTATACACCAATAATAAGCTAAAAACAAAACCAAGAACACAGTCACATTTACAATAGTCAAAATAATAAATACAAAACTAAAATATCTAGGAATACATCTAACCAAGGATATTAAAGATCTCTGCAAGAAGAAATACAAAACACTGATGAAAGAAATAGTTGACACAAATAAAACATCTCATGCTCAAAGATTGGAGGAATCAATATCATTAAAATGACCACTCTGTCCCAACAAACCATTCAACCATCACTCTCATTACTGGATATCGAACAAAAAGAAAATAAATGATTGTATCAAAAGAAACCTGCACTCATACGTTTATCATAGCACTATTCATAATGGCAAAGATATACTGTTTCCATCTGCAGATAATTAGGAAAAAAATGTTATACATGCAATGGAATATTATTCAGCCATAAGTAAGAGTTAAATCACGTCTTTTTCAGCAACATGGATTTTACTGGAGGCCAACATCTTAAGTGAAATGACTCAGAAGCAGAAATTCAAATACTGCATGTTCTCACTTAAGTGGGAGCTAAATAATGTGTATGCCTGGACATACAGACCAGAATAATAGACACTAGAAACCCCAAAAGGTGGAAGACTGGGAGGGGCTTGAGAAATAAGAAATTTCTTAATGAATACAACGTATGTTATTTGGGTGATTGTTGCACTAAGAGCTTAGACATTATGCAGTATATCCATGTAATAAAATTATACTTGTGTCCTTTAAACTTATGCAAATAAAAACATAAAAATATATATTTTTCAGTGTGATCTTGCTCTGAAGAGGTCTTTTTGATTTTCTAATGTGATTCATATCTTGTCAGCTGTATTGTCTCAGAATCAAGAAATTGTCCGACAAGGTCTTCTATGGGTTGGTGCTAGGATAAAGTATGACATCAGAACGACAAGAATAAGAATTATTTTGGTTTAACATATCACAGACTATCATAAAGGGTCAAGTTAACTGAGTCAAAAGAACCCATGGTAGGAGAAACAAATGATTCTTAGGAAGGGAGGGCTATGCAATCAGTAGTTTCAGGGCTTAGTCTAGCTTTGAAGTCAGCCACCTTCATTTACTTATTTATTTTGATCTGCTCATACCTATTTACTAAATAACTAACATATGTTAGGCACTGCATATATAATGATGAACAAAGTAGGAATATATCCCTAATGAATGAGACTGAACAGTTTAAAATAAAACAAATACATAAGTATCCGTCGTGTCAAGTGCAGTGAAGTTGGGGGAGGATAAATGGCGCAGTGAAAAAATAAGACAGGAGATGTTTTATAACTCAGCAGGTGACAGACCGCATTTTTGAGGAAGTTCTATTAAACCTGAGATCAGAAGGAGAGGCAGAAGTTAGCCAGGCAAAGGGAAGGGAAAAAAGCTTCCCACACACAGGAAGCCACATGCTGAGGTCCTTGAGAAAAGAAGATTGGCAGTGTGTGTGAATCTGAGAGAAGATCAGAGTGACACTGGCATGAAAGCATCACAAGATGCAACAATCCTGCAACATCTGCACATGTACCCCAGAACTTAAAGCACAATTAAAAAAAAAAAAGAGGGAAAAAAACAAAAACAAAAAACAGCAACAACAAAAAAAGAAATTAAGGAAAGAGTGGAACAGACAAAGATGGAGAAATCAGTAGAAGACAATAAATCAGGGCCATTTAGGTCATATTACAGAATTTCAATAAGCAAAACACTGACATAATTTGATTTACTATGAAAAAATTTCACTCCCAATGTTCTGTGGGTTGTAGACGGGAAGGGGACAGGAGTGTGCATGGAAAGGTCTACGGGTTTATAGTCATTCTTTCTTTTCCTTCCCCTTCCCTTCTTCATTTTCCTTCCCCTTCTCTTCTCCTTCCTTTTTCTTCCCCTTCTCTTTTTCCTTTAGGTTTTTAATCTTCCCTTCCCTATCCCTTTCCTTCCAGTTTGTTTCTTTCTCTTTCTTTTATTTATATCCCTTCCTCTTTTTGGTCTTTCACTTCCATTTTCTTCCCTTCTGGAACAATTAAAAAATCCACAAGTTATGAAGTGGGTCAAACAAGGTAAGTGTCTGAGCCAGGGTGGAAAGGTCCTGCTAGTTCAGAGCATTGTGTTAGAGCACCTGCAGGGTAAGGACAGTGTGGATGACAAGATAACAAGAGTGGAAGAACAAAGGGTCTGCATCTCAAAAGGGGTAAGGAGGGCCTCCGTGCAAGAAGTCAGCCTGGCCTGAGAGGTCAAAGCCATGCAAAGTAAAGAAGGGGTGCACATCAATGGGACGTGGCATCCAGCTTGAAGGGGGTTTTGTTGGCTGAATCACAGACTGAGCCTCAAAAGAAGTTACTATCATTATAGTAACAGATTACAAGCCACTGACTAAAACAGAGAACGATGAGTTTAATTCTGATATAAATAAATAAATTGAATGTTTGCTTTGAAATTGGATATTTACATAATATCAAAGAAACTCCCCACAACTCACTTATCTACTTCAAACAGGGAAAGTATAAATTTGCGGTAGAAAAGAATAAATTCATGGTCGAAAATATTGGCAGACACCACCACAAATGTGTATTTATATTCATAGTCTCAAGTTTCTCTATGCCCTTTCTCTTTTGAATCTACTCAATATATCTTCACCATGTTTCTGAAACCATTGTAATCAAGGTCAACAATGACCTCTACATGATCAAACCTAATAGTCAATTCTCTTACCTGCCCTCTTGAGAGTTTATTTCACCAATGACCTCTCACACATTCCTGAGACATGTTTTTTACATGACTTCCACACTTTTCTGGCTCCTTCTCCCGCACTGACTTTCTTTTCTATTTTCATTTGCTGTATTTCCTTCTTTCCCCAATGAATATCTGTTGGAGAGTCCCAAGGCTCTCCACTGAAACTCCTTTTCTTCTAAATCTGTATTCATTCCTAGTGAGCTCAAGCAGTACACAGTTGGTTCCCAAATTTACATAAGTTAACTGTTTCTTTCTGCTATAGACTCTGTTTCTTCAACTTCCTACTCAACATTCAACATCTGCACTTAGCTACCTAATAGAAATCACAAATTCACTAAGTCAAAAGCTAAATTCCTGAGTCCATCCACTCCATGAACACCCACTTCTCTCCCAGTGTTTCTCATCTCATAAAATTGTGCTATTGTGTTGATCCTGTTACTTGAACTAAAATCATTAAGATCATTCTCAGTTCCTTTCCCATGCTATACTAACCAACAATACTTAACCCTCAGATCGCATTTATTGAGTGCTAGGTACAGTTGCAAGTGCTTTGCGTAACTTATTTAATATTTACAAAATATGAATAAACTAGGTGATTTTTGCCTTCATTTTACCGATAAGGACATGAAAGTATGGAGGCTGTCATTTTCACTGTCTCATAGAGATAGCATGTACCTAAGAAGTGATTTCAAACTTGAGAAGCTCTAGTGGCTACGATTGTAACCTCCAGTCTACACTGCCTAGATTACCCTAAGAATCTCCTAATTTTGTCTCTTGCATTTATTCTTTACCCTTTACAGGAAATTTTCTATAAAAAAGATTTGAGACTAGTGTTGGTAAGCTGTGGAGAAAAGGGATCCTTGTACACACTGTTGGTAGGAATATAATTGGTACAACCATCATGAAAAACAGTATGAAGTTTCCTCAAAAAAATAAAAATAGAACTACCATATGATCCAGCAATCCTACTCTGGGAATATATCCAAAAGAAATGAAATTAATATTTCAAGAAGATATCTGTATCTTCATGATCGTTGCAGCATTTTTTGTAATAGTCAACATATAAAATCAACCTAAGCACCCATCTGTAGATGAATAGATAAAGAAACTATGGTACATAACAAAAGAAATATTATTCAGTCATAGAATAGAAGAAAATTCTGCCATTTGCAACAACATGAATAAACCTGGAGAAGATCATGCTAAGTGAAACAAGCCATACATATAAAGACAAACACTGTATGATTGCACTTATATGAAGAACATGAAAATACCAAACTCACAGAAGCTAAAAGTACAATAAAGGGTGATTACTAGAGGCTGGTGGATGGGGAAAATGGGAAGATGTTGGTCAGAGGGCATGAACTTTGAGTTACAAGCTGAATAAGCTCTTGGGATCTAACACACAGCATGGGTGAAGATGAATTTGTTAATTAATTTGACTGTTATAATCATTGAACAATATTTACATATAACAAGCCATCACATTGTACATCTTGGATATATCCAAACTTTACTTAATAATTAGATATTTTAAAGCAAAAGTAAGTTCCATATAACATTGAGAACAATTCCTCTAAATCCAGATTCAGCTAACATCACTCTTCTACTTTAACATGCTTTAATGGTTTCTTATCACATAAAGAAGAAAATAAAAACTGCTACCATAACTACAAGGTCCTGTGGCTCTAACTCATGATGGGTCCCACCTCTAACATTTGCAGGGCCCAGGCCAAGAGTATAAAAGGAGGCCCACAGGCCATATGCCTAAATATTAAAGTTTACAAATGCAAATCCCTTAAGTAAAAGTGCAAATGTAATGGTTTCTTTCTAATGCAAGTAAACCTAATTAAATAATTTTGTGAGATTAAAACCATTCAGAATTCTAGCATTTGCTATGCATCTCATTGCAGGGGTAAACAGTGGGTATCACTCTTCATGCATCTGACATTCAACATATACTTAAGTTCAAGTATATGACCAAGTAGGGAAAACCTTTTCAAATGTGTGCAAGACTTCTATGGAAAAATTACGAGGCATTAAATGTTTCTGAGAGATACCAAGGAGGAAAATCTAAATAGAGGAAGGAATATAACCTATTGATGGCTTGGAAAACCCAGTAGGTATTGTCATTGTTGCTTTATTTTAGGATATCATGAGCTTACTGTAAGAATAATATAGAAATGCAATTGCCAAGTAAAGTGAAGACATGCTTAAAGAAGAAGAATATATTCAGGATAACTTACTCTACTTGACTTCAAGTCTTATTATAAAACCACAATAACAAAAACTGCTTTTCATTTGCATTGCGAGAGTACAATGGAACTGAATAGAAAATACTGGTACTTGGCCATGAATATGTGACTATTCAATATATGACAGAATTATACTTTTTAAACATCGAATCTTAGAACAATTGAGTTTCCATTTGGACAAAAAAAATTTGTCACTTGCTACAAACCATGCACAAAACATCAGCTCTAGGTGCGTCAACAATCTAAATATAAAAGATGAAGTATAAACATCTTATTGATATAAGATATGGAACAAGATCAGCTAAATCCAAACATTCTGTTACTGCTAATGTGGACAGGGGTACAAACAAAAGAAAGTGTCATACTATTTGGTGCGAATATAAATTAGTAACAGCACTTGAGAAAACTTTTGACAGTATTTTCAAAAGTCAAATATATGCCTACCAAGCAATGGCATCCTTAAGTGGAAACGTACACATGTATACACCAGAAAATGTGTACTCATTATGCTAAAAAGAAATACCATTGGATTACTCTGAAAAAACTCAAAGTGTACATTCACATTAGGATGAATAAATGTTCAATGCTGAATAGCAATACAAATAAATAACTCAAGCTCCCTGTAGTGACAATTGATCAAGAGTCATCAAACTATGATCCCCTGGGCCAAACAAACCTGCTGTGACCTATTTTTGCATGGCCCACAAGCTAAGAATGTTTTTTACATTTTTAAAGCTTGAAAAACAAACAGACAAGCATGAAAAACTATGTGTTAGAAGACGTAGGTAGCCTATAAAGACTAAAATATTCACTATTTGGTCCCCAAAGAAAAAGTTTGCCAATCTCTGACATAGACAAATGTCAGAAACATACTTTGATCAAAAGAAATAAGACCTAAGATTGAACACAGAATTATTTCAGCCATATAAAGTTCAAACTCAAGGAAAACTAAGTTCTTTTGTTTCATAATTAATATAAGTGGTAAAACTACAATAAAAAGGAAAAGGATGCCTATCATAAAAGTCAGACTGTAATTGCTACCAAGGAAGATGAACACTGTCATCAGAATAGGAACATGGGAATTCAGGGTGTTGGCAATAATGTTTTATTTCTTGACATGTAGGCATTCATTTTATAGACAAGTGCACATGTGCATGCAAACACACACGGCATTTTTTTGTAAATATGTTTATTTCACAATAGCTGTTTTTTGAAGAGTAAATCAGACTTTGGTTCTTTCAAGGCATGCTGAAATATGTGAGTATCTTTCTGCTACAAATACAAAGAAGTGCCTGGTAATATGTAATACAAACAATTTAATATATAATTGACCTAAAAAGAAAGAATGTAGAATTCCTAGATGCCAGAAACAACAGATGTAAACCTCGAGGAATGATGCTATGGTGGCCCAGGAAGGAACTAAATCCTGACACAGGTCTTAATTGCCAGGGATGGGGTGATGATGCCTGCGAAGAGGTGACAAGAGGCATTCAAAAAGGTAATATCAGGATGGGTGCTGTAGCTCACACATGTAATTATAGCACTTTGGGAAGCCAAGGCAGGCAGATTACAAGGTCGGGAGTTTGAGACCAGCCTGGCCAAGATGGTGAAACTCTGTCTGTACTAAAAATACAAAAATTAGCCAGGTGTGGTGGCAGGTGCCTGTAGTCCCAGCTACTCAGGAGGCTGAGGCAGAGAATCTCTTGGTTCCAGGGGACGGAGGTTGCAGTGAGTCAAGATCACGCCATTGTACTCCAGCCTGGGCAGCAAGAGCGAAACTCCATCTGAAGGAGGGAAGGAAGGAAGGAAGGAAGGAAGGAAGGAAGGAAGGAAGGAAGGAAGGAAGGCAGGGAGAGAGGGAGGGAGGGAGGAGCCTCAGCCTATGCTACAGCTAAATGATGAGGAAAAATTGGCATAAATATGTATTTCTAAATAAAGATAGTCTTGTGTCCTGACTTATTAGGCAAACAGAAAAATTTGTTATGGGAGCATTTTTTACACCATATGAAAACATGTGTTCATGCATACACACACATTCAAACACACAAACACACACACAAAATACCACTACTGAATAAAAGAGCACATGCAAAATTATAAATCACATGAGAAAATAATCTATCATGAGAGAGAATCTGATTAATAATAAACCCTAAGACATATGATCTCAAGAACCAGAAGTAATACAACAGTCGTAAAGTGTGCTTAAAATTGTTCACAAATAAAAACGAAGTAAAATTATAGTAGACAACATTTTAGAAATAATATTTTAAAAGAAAAACAAAAAGGACATTAAAAATGAATATACAGTCATTGAAACTAAATAGTGAGTTAAACATGTTGCACACAACTGGGTGAAGAATTGTGAGTGCAACTAAATAATTAGTGAACTGAAAGAGCAGTCTGCAGAAATTGCTACAAGTAGCAATAATTCAGTGAGATAAAGCAATGAAAAACGTAAAGGAAAGATTGAGTGTCATGGTGAGCAGAATAAAAACAACCAACATATGTCTAACACTCACTGCAGAAGAAAAGCATAGGGAAGAGTTGGGTGAAAAAAATATACAAAATGATAAATGGCTAGGAATTTTCAGAGCTGATGAACAACTATTAATCTTTGCAGTAAGAAATGATACCACTTCCTGAGCTAGATAAATAAAATAAAAATTAATGAGGTGCATCATAGTGAAACTGCAGCGAAAAGAAGAAACAGCATAACTCTTAGGAGCAATCAGGTAGAAAACGATTACATACAAAAAAGGAACAGATTGTCAATTAGGTGTTCTATCAGCATATAGAAAGTAGAGAAAATTGATTAGCATTTTGAAGTTGCTAACAAACATATTGGGAACTTAGACTTCTGTGCCCAGTTAAACCCTCAAAAGTCAAATATATTTTCACACAAATGCTAACTTTGACACCCCTATATCTTGTTGAAAGACATAATTGTTATTTATTTTTATTTTCTTTTGTTACAGCTGTTATTTAACAGCTATTTTGAAGTAAACATATGTACAGATAAATGTGCATGTGCGGGTGTGGGTGTTAAGTGAATGCATGCAGGCCAAGAAATGGAATATATGCGGTATGTTACAGAAAGATAAAAATTGAACCTAAGAAGGAAGAAACAGAAAGCAAAATGAGTGGTTGCAAAATAAATCAGAAAAAAATGTGAGTAAATCTAAATAAAATTATTATAAAAATTAATAATAATTAAAATAATGCCCTATGGGTGGGGAGTAAAACATCTGTAACTAAAATACTACATAACAATAATATGGAATATGTGGACATTCTGCAATTCTTCATTGTTTATGAGAAAAACCTGTTAATTCAGGTGTGCATTTTAACATTATATCAGAAAAAAAGCAATTCCGAGGAGATCCAAGATGGCCGCATAGGAGCAGCTCAGGATTTCAGCTCCCAGTGAGGGTGCAGAGGGTGAGTGGACGCCGCATTTCCAGACGGATTTTTATTACCCCCAGACCAGGAGATCCCCAGGCGGAGCAGCGCCACGGGTCGCCAGTGC